>CM031388.1:14418903-14580175 GCA_018350135.1 Citrus trifoliata | reverse complement strand
AATGGTCTCCAAACAGAAGGGGACGAGTGAAAGAAATGTAACTTCAAGTGAATTTTAGTAAAAAAAAATTGTGTATTTTGAAAAAGTTGGAAAAAACGGATGGACGGTGGATAATTTCCCTATTATTATTATTTTTTTCCTTTCAAATAGTTATCATGTCAAAGAAATGAGACAAAATCATCATGGAACGTAAAAATATTACTAAAAATCATAACACAACGTAAAAAACCTACTAACTTATAAATTTCCTTAAAAATTGGACTTATCAACTCAATTGTAATAAATCAGGTTGAGCTAATCAACCCCACTTGTTTATTTCATTACAAGTTTTAAAATTATCTATTTTCTCAATAAAATATGTTAGAAAAAGGGATATGTAGTGTTTTTTACAGATAGTATGGCCACCATATTGACAACTTCCTGAAGTCTTTAATGTGATTGCTTTTTTTTTCACTACTAGAAAATAGACTTTATTGACCCAATTTTAGTGTCAGTAATTACTTTTACTAACGCTTATTAATGTGTCAATAATGGTCACGTGAGAACATTTGTGTCCTATAATCTCACCAAAATAGTGACATATAGTGTTAGTATTGATGATACACTATTTTTGTGTCAGTAATTCGTGTTCACTGTATTATTCACCAAAATAATAACACAATAGTGTTAGTATTTAATGATCTTATTTACATGTCATGATTTATATCATTTTAAATATTTATGGTCAGTATTTAGTGATGTTATATTTAATTTTGATTAATAGTATATTTTTATTTTATTTAATTACTATTTTTCCTATTGTTTACAATGAATAACAAACTCAAAATATATTAAATATACCAAATCTCGCAAACACAATTCACATAATAAAACTCCCAAATACATTACTTAACTTAATATAAATCACTACACTACTATTTGGAAAAAAAACATAAGTACAAACATTAAGTTTTCCACAAATTCTAAACAACAACAACGTACTAATAAGTTTCAACAAACATTAACAAAAAGAATAAGCACAAGATGTCACTGAATATCTATACATGGCTTCAATTGTTCCCACCTACAAGTACATAAATCAATTAGTACACTACAAAAAATAAGTCTTCGCTATTTGGAAGCAAAAATATTCATAAATTATTCATACATTACCTCATAATTGTATGTTGTAATTAACTTGGCAATATTATGTAGTCCATTGATCACAAAGTCGTGAGAGCTCTTTTATTGTGTACTCATCAATTCCTTGAACTTTAATTTCAAAACAACAAATTATGCACAAAAAAATTAAATTGTAAACTATAGCTATTCACTTAATCTCTCCAACAATATGCCATATACCCATATTATATAACATTAGCTCTAAGGTTCAAGATTATTTTTTAGGCGAATTAGTTTACATGCACTAACACAATATGTAGTATTCTAAAAAATTGTTTTCGATACTTACATTATTTGAAAGAATGTTCACATTTTTAAAGATATCTTGAATGTATTTCATCATGTAGTAATCACTTCAAAGCTGCTAGGTTGCCTCGGACACTACAAAATAAAAATTGCATAATTTATTTTTTTTAAATAAGTAATGATTATTTAGATTTGTCTCATTTTTACCTTGACAGAGACCCATTGAACATTAGCCTTTGTACCAAACTTTAAAGATTGATATATTCTAATCCCACTACAGAAAGACATAATGAATGTTAGCAAATAATTAATGTAAAAAAGAAAAATAAAAGAATATGATCAAAGATACAAATAAGAAACTTAACTGATTCACAATTTGCATCATCTCTTCATTAGGATTACAAATAATAAATTTAACTGATTCAAAATCTGCATAATCTCTTCATTAGGATTACTTTCCAAGGGATCAAGCTAATAAACGTGCATCTCACTATATTAGTTGCGAATAACACCCAATGGCCGCTAAACAAATAAAAATTATTAAGACATGAATTACAAGTAATTTTTTTACACAATTAATTTACTAAATAAGAATATAGTTAGCAAATGAAAAAGATTATACCCAGGGTTATATATGATAGAACGACATGTTCCCAACTCTGCCAAGCCTAAAAGTTTTGAAATATATGAGATCTCTCTTTGAAGCGAACTGTTGTCGGATTTAACTTCTCAAAAGCCCAACTGAATTGGCTTGGCACTTCTATTGTTCTTCATCTACTTGTACAAGTATCTAAGGGAAAATAAACATATATAAAGGAAATTTGAATAAAGAAAAATAAAATAATAACTTCAAGTTTTTAATAAAACATAATCCATGCTTATCTTAGTTGATCCATAAGTTAATAGTGCAATTTAAGACCACCTTGAACTCGATGATTTCATCACAAATCATTTTATCCAGGTACATTTCCCAAATTTGACCAAAAGTTGCTATATCACGCCCAATCATTATCGATCGAGGCAAAAAATTCTCAATAACATAGTAAACATGTTCATATATTTACTTGTGTCATTCTTTCTTAATTGTGCAACTACCCGTGTATTCTTGGCACCTTGCTGGATGTTTTTTACTGTTGGTTTGATGACCAATGGCTCTTTTCTTGGTACTCTCTCATCATAGAGGAATTGCACATCTACTTTATAAGTTAATTTGGGAGATTTTCTTGGCGTAGGCTTTGAAATAAGTTCAAAGTCTAGTTTCTTTGGAGTTTATTGAGGAGTTGGTTGAGAAATTTTGATAGAAGTGTTCTTTAAATTCAATAGGCTCTTCACAAATTTTTAAGTTAATGTACCGAATGAGAACTGGCTATGAACCAATTAAAATACACATGCACACCATTAATTTTCTTGGCATCATATATTGATTTAGGTATATTATTATTATTTAGTAAAATATCAGTAAGGACTTCTAATAAAGCAGAAAACCTTTTATCGGACCACCCATAGTTTCCTTTCACATTAAAAAGTCTTATTAATCCAAATAACTTTGAATGTTTTGCACTCAGATACAAAGACTTTTCAGCATCTTCAAGCATATCCTTAAAATAATTAGGATCCTTATCACAGTGCTCACAAGCATCTTCGACCATGTCAATTATGCCACTGTAATCATGACATCTGAATCTTTGATTATGTTGATAATCTTGACACTTTGTAGATATAGAAACAGAGCCAGTTTCACCATGCCAAGTCCAGACTCTATATTTTGCAAGAAAACTTTTTTGAAATAAATAATCCTTCACCTGTTGAAGAGTATGAAACTTCATATTAAAACAAGAGATGCAAGGACATCTAATTGACATTCAGTTTTCAACATTCAAAATGGTAAAATTTAATAAATCATAAACTATGGTACTATACTCTAAGGACAACCTATTATAAGTTATCCAAGTTCTGTCCATTTCAAATACTTGTACTTGTTCATATATTATATAGTGTCAATTTAAGTTTAATAAAATTGCATGATTAATTTCAAATATTTAAAGTTATTATGATTATAACTTCAATAATATATTCGTAATTATGGAAAATCATCACAGCTCCTATACTATAAATCAATGCATTACCATAAAGTATAATAATTTTTCTAGTATAGTTATATTAATTTGAAAACATTAATAATAACACATATTTTTTTGTGAAAGGTTACATGGCTTATGTATTAATTTGAAACATTCCACTTACAGGTAATCTCGATCAAGTTTAATCACTGGAACATCCTCTAATTGATGCTCCACCGATAAATTTAAGGAGATTAATTAGTAAGATTGGACTAAATGGTTTTTTAATAAGCCAAGTTAAATTTCTAAATAATTAAGTTTATTAAATAATGATAATAAAATTAGGATTTTAGGCCTTTTATATAATAACCCTTAATATTGTGAATTTACTAAAATAGGTAAATTTGAGATATTATTTAATCATAAAATTCCCCTAATCAAAATAAGAAATCCAAAACAAATGGTGTCCAAATCCGATATCTACAAAAAAAGATAAAAATCCTAAAAGAAACCAAAAAGAAAAGAAATATCTTAAAGCCAAAAAACAACCAAGAAAGAAACATAATTTCAGGCTTGATCTTGTACTAGAACTTTTAAGCTGTTCTAAATTTGATTCATCTCATCTCAAGTTTCGAAACGGTATATTATATGCCCCAAACGGACACATATAGCCTAAGTTATGCCTTAAAAGATACCATACTCGCAACACACAATTATCCTACATTACTAAATTTAAGCAAAACTATATTGCCTGAGTGGAGTTAGAGATTGCAAACACTAATTTTACTAATAAAGATGACATTTAATTCTATTTAATTCTACACTATTACTAAAACTAATGCAACCAAACAAAAGCTAATGTTCAACGAACTACATGTTAGAGTTTGGTTAATAAGTATGTGTAGTAAATTATTGAATTCCAACAAAGCAAGTTTTATATATATTGAGAGTACTCAAGTTTCATTTGACAGATAGTGGCTAGTCAAAACTGTAATATTCAATTCAACTAAACCCTAATTTCGAATAAAGAAAGCGAGCGAAATGGTCAGAAACGAAGTAGTATCGTAATTGCCGACGACAACGACGATGTTGATAGAGCTCTCCGTTGCTTCAAAATACCGTTGAAGGGTGAATCAGAGTCTTGATTTCTAAAATAAGAGTTTAAATAGACTTTAATTATGTTTAGGGTTTGTTTTACGCCCTTACAAGGTTAGTGAATTTGGCTAGTGTAGTGAACTAGGGAAATAAGTTTTTAGGTTTCGATTGATGAGAAGAGGGAAAGAGGTTTGATTTAGATTTAGGCTAGTGTAGTGAACTGCCAGGAATAAGTATATGGGTGTGTCGGCCAGCATAGTGAAATAAGGGAAGAAATTTTTAGGTTATGATTGATGAGATAAGGGAAAGAAGTTCGATTGAGATTTAGGCATATTGTTTTTGCTATTGTTTTATGACACTTTTTAAATTTTTAATGACAAAATTTGTCTCTTAAGTTTATACGATTTAGTGGTTTGTGTTTCAAATATAAAATTTTGAATTAGAGGTCTTAGGTTGAGTTGGTAGATTTACAGATTATAATAATTTTTTTTAACCTCTAATACTTTAGTGTTAGTGATTTTCGATGTTTAATTTACTAATACACTAGTATCAATAATTTATGATACTTATTTGTTAAAAGTGAAAAATAGTACATATTTACACAATTACTGAAACTTTTTATAAAGTGTCAGAAAATTTAAGTGTCAATCAATGTCATTTTTGTAATGGCGTTTCATAGTTCATTTTGTGTTTCATTATACTCACAAGTTGCCAACGTGACTTGTTTCTATTTGGAGTTAATATATATAATTTCTTGTACTATTCGTTGTAACTGAAGTTGCCAATATGGCTCGGTTCTGTTTGGATTTAAGGTCCAAGAACTTATTTAAGTGGGATGTACATCACATGACACCCAAGAGGAGAAATTGTCATTGTACTAAATTTTATCACTTATCAGCTCAAATTCCCTCATAATCTCCGTTAATTTAAGCTAGTTAGCTAGGATAAACTTTCATTACTTTAGGATTAATCTAAGGTTGCCATCAGCTGCTGCTGCAAAGCAAGCCACTAGCGACGATTATTATTATGCCTAAGGCAAACTTGGTTAAAGCATCAACTGAGCTTTTTATGAAACAAAAATATGTTGGCTAGATCCACTTTGATGGAGATCCGTAGGGAGACAATTTGTATATAAGAACAATTTTGCCAGTACACTAGAGTATCACTAAATGATGCTTTTGAAGTAAAAGATATTAACGGATATACCAACTTTGAACCATTCTTTGGGTCATATTATGCAGTTCCCAATGTTAATGATTTAAATTTTTATCACAAGTTGAAGAGATTATAACATCCAATGAAAACATTTACATTAAGTATTTCATGCATGCTAGAGATTTGACTTCAAAATTAAAAAAACAATTCACATGCAGCTAGCTAGCCAACACATACATAGAGAGGATAAGATAATAGCTAACATTGATGAGAGTTCAGGAGAGAGAGTTAATGTTGAATGAAACAGCTCAGTAGAGTGCATTAAATTCCATCAAAATAATTATTTTTAAAAACAACAGTAATTCGACAAAGGGGAAGTCAATACCCGAACCACCACCCTCTTGCATCTGATTCACTGACAAGGGTAACTATCTGGTGCGCTCTTGACTTCCTCCATCATTACATCACAACCACACATCACTACACTACACTTGGAACATCATCTTTAATTTGTTGCACAAAATATTAACTAATACTTGTCTTTTCTTATTTACCAAAACACACCCACTTGACTTTCAAAATTACCCTTAACCTCCCCACTTCAGACCAAGGACCACCAAAATACAACAGAACTAAAGTTAGGGTTTCTACCAAAACCATAAAATGCCCTTGGGGTTAAGTGAAGGTAAATTTTTTCAATGGGGAGGTTTTTGGTAATTTTGAAACTGATGAAAATTGATCTCACCTATTGTTTAGGTGCACCACCACCATCAGGCTCTTGCAAAGACCCTAAAACGGTGCCGTTGTTGTTGTTATCAGGGCAGCCAGTGCCGGTGCCAGTGCCATTGCTAAGAGCAGCGGTGATTTGTTGCACAGTGCTGCAAAGATGGCTGTTGATTGCAGTAACGCTAGAGAGATTGAGCTTGGCAGATGGGATTGTGCTGCCAAGAACTTGAAGGCCAACAGTGAGTAAACAACCTGCTGAGTTATTTTGTACTCCAATGTTGTTTGCTTCTTCAGGTGACAAAGCCATAGAGTTGCCATTGCCGTTGCCGTCGCCGCTAGTAGTGTTACTCTCTTTGATTGGTTCAACTGGGACTATTACAAACCCTAATGGGAGGAGAGGGATGCAAGATGGATCCTCGCCGCTCATTGCTAGCTGAATTGAATCAACATCAACGGTTGTGTAAACAACAAGGCTGCCAGATTGGTCTGTGCAACTCTCTTGCAGCATCAGCTCCACGTGCTGGGATGAATTGCTAGCAACCTGCATGCATGCATTCAAATATATATATATATATAAAACAAACTTTCAATCTATTTAGATGACTAACAATGGAAGCCTTACGTTGATTCGGAGAAGAGAGATGCAGTTTCCTGGATGAGAGCCATTGGCAATGTGAGCCACCTCATGCAGGGCATTGCCATTAGAAAGAACATCTAGCTGCTGCACAATCACAATACAAATTTTTATTGACTAACAGAGATCACATTATTTCTTTTTCATTAATATGATGTAAAAATTAATGTTGAATGTAGAAACCTGAGATCTGCGACGTTCATCACGCAAGAGATCGAAGACTTGGTAATGAGGATATGGGAGCCAAGTGGTAGATACAGCACAGAGAATGAGACCATTAGGCTGACCGGGCTCTGTGATTTTCCTTGTTGTGATTCTCACACTGTCAGCGCATGAATCTGATAATGCAGTCCATGACTGGCCGCTTGCAGTGCTGATATTAACGGAGAATGTTCTTATCATTCTTTGGGATAGTCTCATCAGATTCTTTCTTGCTTCCGGAGATGGTATCACTGTCATATCATTGCCCACATAATTAATTACAAAGAAATTTTAATGCTGATAGGCTAATTAACAAGCGTAAACTTGACCTAGGCAACGGAATGTTTGAGAATTAAGTACCTCCGAGGTCAGGAATGTTTCTTGCCATAAGGCTGGCGACTCTCTCGCATTGCCTTTGCAAGACTGATAACCAGCGAGATGCTCCAAATGCCATTGCACTGTAAACATAGTGACTAAATATCTGATGCACAGGCTTCTCTTCGATCTCTGCGTGCTCAACCCAAGTAACCTGTATAGATATAACACGTTATAAAGTGAGTAAACTGTTTGATTGATGTTTTGATTTTATGCATACAACTTGAAAGTTAAGACATGCAATTGAGAAAATTTTACACACCCTTGAGTAACCATTGGGCATGTCTTGAATGATGCAGCCGGAGGGACGCCTACGGTACAGAGGAAAGGAAGGCTGAATGTTGTTGTCATGGAAGCTGTCCATCGGGAAATCAACGACGGCCCAAGTTCCTTCCTCCACATTTTGTTGACAATAGCGGAGAAAATAGGCCTCTCGAGTTGGAACTAAAGGAGACAGAACTTGCAATTCTGCATACATCTATGCATAGATATCACAAGTACTTAATTAATTACAAATTGAATCAAAAGTATTTCTCCAAGTATTGTGCAAGAATTTTCAAATATATTGTACCAGGTGAAGGGAGCCACTTGCACTGGAAACTCCCGATGCAATAACTTGAATAGTTTTTGCTCTAGCAACAATTGAAGGAAACAGCTCCATCCATTTATTCTGTAAAATTAAAGTACAAAATTATTTCTAATACAATTATGTAAATGAATGTGAATATGAGAAAAATTTGAACACTTACAGCATCAAGGAAGGCATCAACGAGAGTGATGCTATTCATGATAACAACGGCAGTGTCTCGAGTGGCTTCAGTCCTAAACTCACTTGAGTGTTGCTTGAGATTCAAAGGCCAAGGGAACATTCTCGCATGCTCCTCAAGATTAAGTACTTCCTTTCCGTTTTCATTGCTTCGAATCCAAAGAGGTTCAGCTGCATGGCACATCTTCACAAGCTCATTCATGGAAGAGGCGGCTAGCTCCATCGCGAGAGATTTCTCCTCTTCCATCAATATCAGGCCAGTTTCATGATAAGGAGAAGCTTCTGGGAACATTGGCATTGGCATCATACCACCACCATTAGGCATTGGCTCCGCAAAATGCCTCGAATATATATTCATATCCAAGTCCAAAGAAGGAGGTATTAGAGCAGGAGCCGGAGCCATTGCTTGCACTGGCCTGCCACTATATCGCGAGGTGAGACAACAAACGCGTTCTAACTGGAAGAATTTGCAACATAAATTCAAGTTACTTTTATATACGTTGCATCTTTTAAATTTACTAATGAAGAAGTAACATCATATCGTACCTCTTCTCTAAGCCTTGCATTTTCGATGCGAATGTCTTCAAAGGAAATGCCCCCAAGCATGGCAGGACCACCACAATTAGGACAAATGACACTGCGTAGCTCGGCTTGAAGTCTGTAATTCTCACTCTTCAGTGACTCATTCTCAGCTCTAAGTACCGCATTATCAGCTCGGTCTTGTTGTGCCTAAGCAAGATCAACACAATGCACCTTACATTATTTATTGCCTTATCCCTAAATTGTAAATAGCAATAAATGTGTGTACCCTCTGGGGTAGCAAATGCACAGGTAAGGTTTTTAATGCACAAATTAATGTAACACAGACAGTCTGTAAGAGAAATACCATATGTTCATGATGATAGGCAAAAAACAATACACTTGTTTCTTAGCCGTCTAGGGCTTGAGAGTTTTTAATGCAAAAGCAAAGAAACGCGTTTTTGTTCTTTTTTTTTATCTTTTGGGGAAACGCGTCAAAGTTTTAGGGTTATACAATACAATGAAAGTGTGCTAACGTGCGCACCTTCATCTGAGTACGGCGGTTTTGGAACCAAAACTTGACTTGCCGAGGCTTGAGGCCAAGTTCTTGGCTCAGTCTCATCCTTTGCTTGTCATCTGGGTGTGGACATTCCTTAAACAACCTGCAAAAGTGCAATCAATAGAATAAAAATAAAATAAAATAATTTTGTATTAAAGGCAATGAATTTGATAATGCATGAGAATTTTTATTCTTTGAAAAAAATTCATTTGCATACGCTTCCATTTCTTGGATCTGGCGAGCAGTGTGCCTGTGGTAACGTTTCTTCTTATTATTAGGCTGTTGGAGCTGATCACTGCTCTCTAGCTCATTCCCAGATTTCTCTTCAACTTGTTCACTCCCTGACCCACTCTCCACGTCCTCTTTACCTCTGAACATCAGCAATCCGTTCTCTTCTTTCTGCCAAAAGAAAATAAATAATCAATAATCGACAACAAATTAATTCTGACGAAAAGTAACAATTAGTACAAAGAGTGTATAACAATAAAGAGAAATTGTTACTCACAGGAGCAATGGATGGAAACGAATGGAAAGGCATGAAGTTGAAGTTAGGGTTTTGCACCGGCGGCGACGAGAAAAGGGTTTCTGTTGAAACTATGTTACCTCCCATGTTTGGCATCACTTGGCAATCTCCATACATTTTGCTAATTACCAAAATGATCAACTAGGGTTTCAGCTTTTTCTCCTTTTTTTTTTTTCCAACTTTCTCTCTTCACTCAAGCCAGTTCCTGCACATTATGTCGTTAGAAACATTTTGTGAGGGGAAAAAAAAAGAAAAAAACGTAAAAACAAATCTTATCATTCAACTCAAGACCGTCATGAAGACACAAACTAAAGCAAATGCAAGAACTTGTGGAAAATTGTAAATCATCTATGTGATGTATGCATATTTCCCAAAAAAAAAACTAAAATGAGTGTCACAAGTTCATCACCAAGTCAAGAAATTAACACACCATGAAAGCTAGAGAAAAATATGAGAGTCCCAACAAAAAAAAATAATAAATGGAATGAAGAAATAAGAGGAAGAGAAGCAGATACCAAAACCAAGAGTGTGTCGGTGATTTTTGGAAATTGAGAAAACAAAATAAGGGGAAAGGAGGAAAAAGAAAAAAAGAAAAAGAAATCCCTTCTCCTTCTCTGCTGCTTTGTTTTTTATTTTTCGTTTTATTTGCTTTACTTGTTTTCTAAATCCCCCCTCTCTGTGTGTAATAAATTGGTAATTTAATGTTATTACACCGTACGGGGTAAATGGAAACGGATCAAACGCCAGTTTGCGTTTTTGATACGTGGTATCTCGTTAATGGCCAGTGTGCGTTTCCCGAAGCAGCTATAACCCTAAAGTCAAACCTTTGTCTCTCTTCTTTGTCCCGTCCCACACGCGTGGGCGAAGAGCGTGTTTCAGGTTGCTGCATAATAGTGTATATTTCTTCTGTCGCGTGACACCAGTCGCTGAAGGCCGCGTGAGCGTCGACAGCTGTACATAGAGAGAGAGAGTTGAAGGGTAGATTTGTGGGGGGGAGATTAAAGGAAAGTCAAAGAAAAGGCGCTGCAATGTCAAAGAGGTCAAAAGTCGACGAATATGGACCGTCCGTTTTTGTGATGGGTGATGGTCCCATGATCCTGCTTGATTTTCCTTGCCAAACAAAAGTTTTTATCGTGAGGGTTGGGAGTTGGGGCTTGGTGTGGGGATTGGTTTTTAATAGAATTGACTTTGAAACATGACAAGTTCAAAGATGGCTTCCTCTCTATGCAGCTTGAATTTAGAAGTGAACACTCCATCAACTACAAACGAGTTTATTTTTTAATAAATCGGACAATAGTTTATTTTATTCACCCGGATATATGCCTATCAAGCATAGCTCGAAATATGGGTTGAAGATAGATTAAATTTCTCTTATACAAGATTTATTTCATACTTTATATAAATTAACATAGCATAGTTTGAAGGTCTACTCAATATAGCATGCTCTCACATGAGAACTTTGACTCATTCCTTTCATATCTTTACCACCCACCTAGTGGCACGATGAGGGCTATTATTTCACAATTTGAATAGCTAGTCTAAATAAATAGCACTTATCATGTAATTGTGGATGATGTATCAACAAGCATTGAGCGCAAAGGTGAGTGTCTCTCAATGTCGATGGCAATCCCATAAGTGATAACATTTAATTGTGTGTTTGTTTTACGTGGGCAAAAAGTCTTGTAATCGCAATCCCCTCTCTTTCGCCAAATCAAGAAGAGTGGATCACGGAATACATAAGCGTTGAATCTGCAAAAGAGTATCGTGAATGAGGCAGACAGAATATGTACACAATTTGAGTGTTAATTAAAATGACAATTATGGGTGGTAAAACAAGGTGTGAGATCCAAAATAAAACGGTGGTCATTGACCATTTATTTATTTTTTCCCTTTTGGAAATCATTTGAGATCTTATTTTAATGTACAAGTGAATCAAGTGATTTTGAAGGAATCGTCTCAAACAAGAAATATTGTACAACACTTTTGGTAAGAGGGTTTTGTTTTATTTTTTTTCTTTGTATGTTTATTGTTCAGTCTCGTAAACGAGTTTTGAATCAGATTGTAGCCATGAATCAAATAATTAAGGCGATTTTGAATGAAATCAACAAGTACAATTGATCCTTGCTTTTCAACCTAAAAAAATAAGCCATCTCATTGAATTATATAGTTTAATTTAGACGCCTTTATTTAGAATATTGGTCACAGTATTAATACTAATTGAAGAACGCCTTTATCTATTGGGAAAAGTTTATTCGGTGAAATTAACTACTTTCTCTTCATTCTTTAAAATCTACCAAAATCCTTGATAAAATATTAAATAATTCGATCTGTTTTTTGAGATAATCCTTGTTAAAATATTAATAAATGGCGACCAAAGTAGATAATCATAGCTATCATTATTCATAAATAAATGGTTAATATTGAAGAAGATTGTTTCGGCCAACTGTTTAATAAGCTGCTTTGATTATTAATTGACGTCTAATTCTCAAGGTTCTTAAACCAGGACTGTTGGAGAAGTTTGGGCAATACATACATACATACATATATTCTCTCATGCGATGCCCTCATTTTTTTTATATGGACACACTATTAAACTATATGATTTAATAGATTATGTGTTCAATGGTTTAATAAAATTAGTGTTTAATTAATTATAAAGCTATATAGGTTAATAGTATATCTGCATGAAATAAAAATAAGGGCACCTGCTTGAGAATATATATATATGTGTGTGTGTGTGTGTTTGCGTGCATGAACATATATGTATATTTATAGAATCCTAATTAGAGCCATTGGATTCAAATTTAAGGGGTTAAGTTAATTTTTTTTGTAACTTACGTCCCATCTAAAACAAAGTAAAAATCACACATGAACTCATCTGACTCAACACGCACATCATTATTTTTGCATGTTTCAATTGGGATGTAAATTACAAAAAATGTAACTTAGCAAAATCCCAAATTTAATAGCTCATAAAATCTACACATGGTGGGCCTTACCATATGTACATTTTAAAATTAAAAAAAAATAGGCCATTGAACAAATCCAATGACTCAAATTAAATTCTCATACTTTAACTAAATTACGGGTACCCTCATTAAAACTTAATACTCACACATAGTGTGTGTGTATACATATTAATAGCACAATAATGGAACCAACAAAAAAATAACTAAAACACACTAAAATTATTATACTAACACTTGTAATGAATTTATTATCGTACAGTTTTGATTTCATGCATGCTCGTGCAAATGGAGATACCAAGTTGCAGATATAAGAAAAGTGCAAATTCATTAAATTATTTTAGGAGACCATCTAGATTTCACATTTATATGATAAAGAATATATAAGATAAATTCGACATGTGGCCAAGATACAATAACAACTGTATTAATTGTAAAGATAAATTTTAAGAACTTAACATAAATTTTTGAGTCATTAATATACAGCATGTAATAAATGTAATACTTATTTTGCAGTTTGAGGAATTAAATATACAACATGTAATAAATGTAAAACTTATTTTTGTAGAAGGGCCCTAATGTCTAATCGAATCATCAAAATGCTCTCTAAACTTTACTTTTATTACAAAATCTCTATAAAATATCAATTACTATTTACTATATATTATTATAATACATATAGCATATTGTTAATGAATGAGTTTCTGAACTAGTTTATAAACCTTGAGTTCTTCTGTAAAATCCAATAAATAGGGATGACAAAACTCCCCATGGGTTTGGAGCCCCATGGAGCCCCGCCTCATATGGGGTGAATTTTAAATAATTTTTGGAGAATGGGGTGGAGAATGGGTGAAAAATAATCTCCAAATTATTAATGGGGTGGGATTTGATTTTGCACTCCCCACCTGATCCCCACCCAAATCCCCATTATATTTTTATTTACTAATTTTTTAGTAATAAAAATACTATTAGTAATTTTTTATTTTTATCTAATATAGATTAATAAATATATTATAATTAAAAAAATTCCTAAAATACAATTCCTACTTAACCCTAAACAATATTATTATTTTTTTTCTTTGCTCTCAGCTCTCCTAACTGCCACTACTTTGATTCCTTCAAACAAATCCAACCTTATTCTTCAAAAATTTTTGGCAAAGTTCAGTAAGTTGAAAATTTACTGTACATTAATACTTTAACTATTCCTTGATCTTGACTTGACATACAAAAGTATATGCAATTTGTTCTTTTTTATTATTATTGGCTTGTATTGTCGCGTTAACTTGCTTGATATAGTCAAAATTTCAAAAGCATCTTTTCTTTTATTCTTCAAGTGCTAATGTGACAAATATAAAATGGCTATTATTTTTGTCTTTTTCTATTGCATTTTATAAGAAGCAATCTGACAGAACTTATTTTTGTCTTGGTTTATTTGCAAAAGCATTAGTTCTATCAGTGATTAATTCGATCGTATGCTCATGGGATGTGTTTATTGTTTTAATAAGCACATATGCATATTGGTATAATTAATTAATTAAATTTAGTTGCATTATTAAACTTGGTCTTTTTAAGTTCAGATCTTATAATCCAGACAATAGTGCTCGGAATTAATTATATTTTTTTGGTTTGCTGTTTTGACATGTGAAGCCATAACGTGTTATAGGAAAATTAAAATTAAATTGTGATTGATTTGCGAACATGACGACAGAGGATTGAATGTTTAATTTCTCTTGCTGTTCAAGTAACTTGTTGGGTCACTTCTATGGCATTAAAATCTTTTTAATTAATTGATTGTAAATTGCAAAACAATAATTTCTCTTGCGGGTCAAGTGAAAAATGTCAGGAGAATCATATGAAAATCAACAAGATGGCCAAGTTCCAGCTGATACTGTTGATATGCCGATGCATGAAGAAGTTCCTAATACTGATCCAGTAATAATTTCTGAAGCAGAGGTTGAGCATAATGGCACTCCAAGGAGAAATTTAAGATCAGTGATGTGGAATCATTTTAAAAGGCAGAAAATTAATGGAGAATACAAGTGTGTTTGTAACTACTATAGTAAGAGACTGGGAGGAAAAATTAAGAGTGGGACCAAACACTTGCATGATCATTTCAAAATATGCCCTTTGCGGAGACAGAAAAATGTAAAAGCAATGTTGAAGGCCACGAAGACAGTTGAGGGAAAAGTAAAAATTGATACCTATAGCTTTGATCAAGAAAGTTCACAGAGAGAGCTTGCGAAATGATAATCTTGCACGAGTACCCTCTTAGCATGGTTGAACACATTGGATTTCGAAGGTTCCTTAGTTATGTTCAGCCATTATTTAAGGTGGTTTCCCGAAATACAATCAAGAATGACATCCTAATGATTTATGATTATGAGAAGTCTAAAACAATGAGCTTGTTGGAAAGTAATGAAAGTAGAATTGCTATTACTACTGATATGTGGACTTGCAATAATAAAAAAAGGGATTTATGACCATCACAGCACATTTCATCGACGAATCATGGAAATTGCAGAGTCGAATTATAAGGTACTTTTACATTAAATTTATTTTAAACTATATTTATATTAGCATGACTAAGTTTTTTTTAATATCTTGAATAATATTTGTTGTTTAATTAATTATTATTCTTCATTCATAGGTTTATCTATGTTCCATGTCCGCATACTTCTGATGTCCTTGCTGATGTGTTGATGGAATGTTTATTGGATTGGAATATTGATCGCAAACTTTCTACTTTAACAGTAGATAATTGTACCACTAATGATGCTATGATTGAAATTCTTATTAGGAAGTTATCTGATAGTTCACTTTTATTGAGTGGAGAGTTTTTTCATATGCGTTGTTGTGCCCACATACTGAATTTGATAATGAAAGAAGGATTGGATGTGATTAGTAATAGTGCTGAAAGAATTCGTAATAGTGTTGCTTATTGGACAGCAACACCCAAAAGAGAGGAAAATTTTTTTGAAGCTGCCTGCTAATTGAATATCCCAAGTAGTAATAAGTTATCTCTTGATTGCAAAACTAGGTGGAATTCTACCTATTTAATGCTTTATACTACTTTGATATATAAAACTGTTTTCCCTCATTTAAAACAACGAGAGTCACAATATAAATATTTGCCTTCTAAAGAAGATTGGATGTTGGCCAAGGAGATTTGTGATAAATTGGAAATATTTTTTGAAGTGACTGAGTTATTTTCTGGTACCCAGTATCCTACAGCCAACCTTTACTTTCCAAAGATTTGTCAAATTAGGCTATTGATTTTAGAGTGGCTTATTTCTCCATATGGTGTAATAAAGGATATGGCATCATATATGATAGTAAAATTTGACAAATATTGGAATGTGATTCATGGGATAATGGCTATAGCCACTGTTTTAGATCCAAGATTCAAGATGAAGTTATTGGAGTTTTATTTTCCAAAAATGTACCAAAATGATTCTTCATATGAAATTGATAAAATTCGTAAGATTTGTTATGAGTTGGTGACAGAATATCAGTTGAAGAATAATACAAGAGAAGAAGTTTATCAATCTACAATTGCTTCATCTTCTCAATTAGAATTGGTTTTGGGCAAGGTGGATCATTTGGCATCATTTGACTTATTTGTTAGTAGTACCACTAGTGATGAGCATGTTAAGTCAGAGCTGGACCATTATTTAGGAGAACCTGTCTTGCCTAGGTCTCCTAACTTTGACATATTGGCTTGGTGGAAAACAAATGGAAGCAAATATCCTACTTTGCATGCTATTGCCAGAGATATTTTAGCCATTCTTGTTTTTATAGTTGTTTCTGAGTCTGCTTTTAGTACCAGTGGTAGATTCGTGAGTTCACATCGTAGCAAATTACATCCTAAAATAATGGAGGCTTTAATGTGTGCTCAAAATTGGTTATGGGCAGAAATTAAAGGTATGTTGTATGAATAAATAATTTGCATTAAAAGGGTGTGTGTATTTAATTCTATTTGATTTTTATTTGGTTTTAGCAAACTATTGTTCATCTATGAGTTTGTTTATATTATCAGGTTCTAGTTTTGGTTCTTTTACAAAAAATAGATGCGACTCATTTTATGAAGATACAGATGAGGTAAAATTCTATTTCAATGAGGTTAAGCATCTTATTTATTAAAAGTGTTTACAAATGATGTATGACAAAACCTTTTCTTAAAAAAAATTAAAGGAAACTAACAGTAATTAATTTTATTATTTGATATTGCAGGATTAAAGTGACAATCACAGGCTATATGCATATGATAAAGAAGAGACGAAGCCAAAGAAAGAAGGATTTGAAACATTTGCTATACAGTTTTGTTCTTTTAGTTATTATTTATCTAAATATTTTGTAGTTTTGATATTATTTCAAACTTTTGAAGTTTTTTTTAATAATTTAAATACTTTATAAAATTGTAATGATTTTATTTTATTTAAATATCTAATTTTTTATTTATTGAAATTATGTATTCTTACTTATTGTAAAATAATTAAATAAATAAATGGGGAATGGAGTGGGGATGAGGAAGTCATTCCCCATATGGGAATTCCCCATCCCCACCCCACTAAATTTATTGGGGAATGGGTATAAAATTTTTTATGAGGTGGGGAATGGGGTAGGCCTCCCCACCACATTGTCATCCCTACCAATAAAATAACTTTGAAGAACTAT
Source organism: Citrus trifoliata (assembly GCA_018350135.1). Classification (NCBI taxonomy): domain Eukaryota; kingdom Viridiplantae; phylum Streptophyta; class Magnoliopsida; order Sapindales; family Rutaceae; genus Citrus; species Citrus trifoliata. The sequence goes on along the minus strand of CM031388.1, from coordinate 14,562,515 downwards.
CTACTCAAAATGGATAATACCTATATGGATCTTGGGTGTTGGCTATAAGCTGTGAATCTAAAGTAGACAATATGTACTTAATAATTGGGTCCGGACTATTACAATATTTAACAATGACATACCCAATAACAAAATTCTAATAGGGTGTATGTCGCAAAATCTACTTAGTAGTTATAATATTTAACCATGATGGGTGACAAAATCCAATAATAAAAGCATGACATGATGCGTGCCCAAAGTAGGCCAAATCTACTCAATAGTTGGGTATGGGCTATTGTCTCACCAGCCCCTTACTTTTTGATTTATCTTATGATTTTTCAGAATTACACTTATTAAATCAAAAAATTATTATTCTATTTTATTATTTCTCTACTTTTCCCCGCTCATTGGTATAGGTGCATAACCATCACTCACATCACTTCATCGACAACAAGCACATCATCATCAATATTAGTGATGGTCCATCACCATCACCTATTTTCTTCACCATCAATCTATCACCTCTTCCAACATATGATGAGTTTCAGTGTTGGGTTTTGTTACATTTTATGAGTAGTAGGTTTTGTTGCTATTGATTATATTGGATTTGATTTTGAGTGAGAATATAATATTTATTTAATTTCCACTTTGAATTTGATTATAAGTTAATATTTAATTCAAATTGTAACTCAATTAAACGAAAGAGTAATGAGAAGTTAGTCTATTGAGAACTTGAGAGAGAGCAAAAAGTATTTATTTTTTAATTACATTATTTTTCATCAAGGCAATTCTAAAATAAACAACATTAATTAAAAAATTGGAGGATGATTAAATAAAGGATACAGCTATTTGAACCCATTAAATTCCTCACTGCAGTGTATTTGAATTAAAATTGAGAATACAATTTGATCAATTACTTATGTAGCCTTATTCTCTTTTCCTTTATCTCCCCCCTTTATCAAATTTGTCATGATATATGAAGTAAATATTGTATTTAGTAAAAAATAATTGTTCAAAAATTAAAAAATTTACTCCTATTGTAATCTAAACAAAATAAATGAATCAATACCCATAATGTAAAAACCAAAAAAAATAAAAGTTTTTGTACCATTTGGATGTATTAGAATTTTTTTGATTAATTCTCATAAACTCAAACTCTAAATGATAATAATAGGTAAAAATTGATAATGCTATAGGAAAAACTCAAAGAAAGATAAAGTTGATTTAGAAAAAGAGAATAAAAAAGGAAAAGTAAAAGAGAGAAAAACTAGCTTTAGGTTTTTACCATTGTAAAATAAGGGAGAGAAAGTATCTAATCAAGGGTAATTTTATGAATTTTTAAGAATTAATGAATTAATTTATAATTAATAATTCGATACTAATTTTAATTAAAAAAGTGGGTGTTGAAAGAAAATTAATAAGTTCTAATAGTTTTACCTTTAAATAAATTAAGAGGATCAAATATAACCACTCTTACAATTGAACACAACAATATAATTCAATTAATGGATATATAAAGGGTAATTCTAATTTTTCAGATGATAGATTAATTTATTGAGAAGACGGATCAAAAATAAAATTTGATAAATTCAAGTAGCTCTAAATAGCATTTAATAAAATTGTATCGCACTATGAAGTATGAACTATTAGGTGATGGGTGAATTGCACAAGTGGGTGATGCAGACTGCGGAGGGTCATAACTGTCCCTTTGATGGGCTTTCTCCAATTTCTAGTGTCTATAAAAATTGTAAAACCCCAGCTAATTCGCTCTCCTTCCTTGACCAGATTTATGAATTAAATGCCGAATACGCCTGTCATTCATTGAAGTGGCCGTTCTGATAAAATTTATGGTATTTTAGAATTTATATATATATATATATATATATATATATTTCATAAAATTACTACTTACATGTTAATTTTTTAAAATAAATAAATACATGACATGATATTATTTATTTATTATATGATTACCGTGATACATCCGATATATTTTAAAGTTTTTATTTGGAGGATGCTGAATTTGCAAGAATTTAATTCTATATTACTTTAATCCCTTAATATATATGCTAAGGCAGCCAACATAATTTTCATCTTGGATTATTATTTACCTAACTACTTATCACAGTTATGTATGTGTGTGTTTCTTTACGAAAATAAATTAATAAGATAATAATATTAAATAAGCGAAAAATTTGAATATGGGCTCAAACTTTTTTTTTGTCTGAACTACAAGGTGGTCTTGAGTGGGTCTCAATTATGAAAGATGTCTTTAAAGCCGTACAATAATCCAAACTAATGACCGCTCACACCAGGTCGACTTGTAAAGGGTAAAATACGAAGCTCAAATTCTTATATTTTTAAAACTAATTAATATTTACATAGGATAACTATGTAAAAGGACTACACAAAAGATACAAAAATCCTCTCAAATTCTATTTGTAACATATCCGTTAATTGTTCTCACCAACCACCTTTATCTATGAGGTGCATTTTGCAAAAGGACCAATGGTGAGATGATTTACTTCACGGGTGAGGTCTCTGGTCAAATCCAGGATGGCCAATTGCACCAAGGAAAAGGAAAAAAGAAATAGAAGAAACTTCAAACTCCTTCATGCATGCTCCACTTGGCTTGGGGGGATATACCTCAATTGGTAGTCAAAGCAATTAGATGTCTGATTGTGGCCTATATGACACGATCGATAACTGGAAATGCTCCACCCCAACACTTCACCTTTGTCATATACGATGACTCATACGAGATTCAAAATTTTTGGACCACGAAATGCTTGATTTCCACTTCAGTTGTAGGTTTAACCAATTCACTATAGCAGAAATTATCAATCAGTTAACTGAAAATTAAATATTAAAAGCTAGCAAAGTTACTGATTTTATAGTGAGTTATTAGTTGTTCTTAGATCTTGCCCAAAAAAAAAAAAAATCAACAGAAAAGTTTGAAGAGATGATTATTGCTCTTTTATGTACTTTTAGTCACGACTAAAATAATAAATATGAAGAAGGGGTTTTATAAGATGTTTTCGGGAGTGCTGACAGCTCTACTCGGTTTTTTAATTCTCGAAACATCCAATTTAGGACAAAACTACGTTACAGATTCTGTAAGGTACAGACTGCAGCATCAGCCGTTGGATGTGGTTGGATGTGGAGTGAGAAACTAAACAAAAGAAAATCGGATGGTGGGATGACGGGAGATGTTTGTTACAGAATCTGTAACATAGACAGGTCCCATCCATTTATTACTAAAATACAATTCAAAAGGCGGCGAAAAAAGAAGAATTTGACATTGTTGGGATTTGAGATAGGACCGGCCCGGCCGGGGCAAACCAGGGCTATTCTTTTCCTGGGCCGAATCCTGACTTCGCCAACCCAATCTTATCTGGCCCATTTTCCATCTCTTACTCTACTGTCTGATTAGGCTTTCAAGTGATGGGACTTGCTGGAGGCTTGACCACTCAAAACTTTTTACCGACGCTCATTAGCTCATGGTCACAAATTCCTCTGCACGTAGCTAACGACATGGACGTTGATCAAGATCGAGGTATCATTTACTTGCACTGATTCGAGCGCACGTTTACGTAAAAAGTTCAAATTAAAATAAATTGAGTTAAATTAGGAAAAAAAAATGAAGGAAGGAAAGAAAGAAAGAAAGGAAACAAATCAAAGTGCTTAAAATTGAATCCACATAATATTCCGATCAAATTAAAGGACGAGATTGAAATTCACATCTTCTTTCTATTTTACAAAAAGAAGAACATTTAATAAAATATTAAATATATATAAACAAGAACATTTTTATATAATCACAGTCCACAAGAGCAGAACGCAAAATCAATTCACTAGAGAAAGGGATAAAAAAAAAAGAACTGACAACACACAGTTGACATGGCTTTCGTCTTCGGTTTGTCACCTACTTCACTTTTCTTCTCCTCCTCTTCCAAAAACCAGAACCCTAAGCCTTTGCTCTTCTTCTCTGCAAAATCCAAAACCCATTCTTCACTTTCTTTCTCTAACCCCAACAACAACAACAACAACAAAAATGCAAAACCCACCTCGCACTTCGCCTTCGCTCCTCTTCCCAGCCCGACCCGGTTCCCGAACCCGATTCGAAGCCCTCCGAAACCCCAGTTACTATCACCGACGAATGGGGCGAGAAGACGGAGCTGAAGGCGGAGCAGGAGCCCACGAGGGTGGCGGATTCGGATCCTCCTAAGGACGAGGACGAGTGGGAGGAGTACGACGGCGGCGCGGATAATGGGAGCGCCGCCGCTGCTGCTGCGGCGGCGCCGGCGGCGAAGGAGGTGGAGGAGTACGATGATAAACTTGGGGATTTGAAGAGGTGTTTGGTGGATACTGTTTACGGGACGGAGCTCGGATTTCGGGTCGGGTCGGATGTTCGGGCTGAGGTTTTGGAGCTTGTTAATCAGCTAGAGGCGCTAAATCCTACTCCCAATCCCGTGAACGCCGCTGGGGTTCTTGATGGCAACTGGGTTTTAGTGTGAGTTCTCTTCATTGCGCTCATTTTATTTGATTATGTTTTGTTCAATTGTCATGTTCTGATGATCAAATGTTCAAGTTAATTGTTAACGGTATGTTTGTAATTATCGGACTATGGCTTACCAGCTACTGAACAATTATTTACACTTGATAGCCAGTGACTCCATTTCGTAGCAGATTAAATATAACACTGTGCAATTCCAATGAAGTGATTGGTATTAAGGATTTAGTGAAATGAATTTGAGAAACTTAATTTACAATGCTTAGGTGGATCAGAAGGAGATGTTGAGAGTACTTACAATCACAATGAGAGATATGCCCAAGCATTTGGAGTTGACAAATACTTGATAGGTGATATGAAGTGATAAAGTTGTCTTTTCGTATCCGTAGATTGAAGAACTCATAGTGAAATCCAAATTGAAGTTTTACGTCTCTTAAATTGTGATTGTGGTCCAACCGATGTTAGACTGTTATAAATAGATGAGGTTCTGAGTAGGAGAAAGTCCAGGGTGGACCAGATTAGGGACATTGTATCAATGGAGCAATTTATCGATTTTATATTACGGATTCTTAACAATTTCATTCAGTCCTTACTTTGCCTTTATGTATTTTCTGACTGACCAGGTACACTGCATTTTCTGAGCTGTTGCCGCTGTTGGCAGCTGGTGCAATACCTCTTGTGAAAGTGGAAAAGATATGCCAAAAGATTGACACTAGTAGCCTCACTATTGAGAACTCGACTACATTGTCCAGTCCTTTTGCTTCTTTCTCTTTCAGTGCAACTGCCTCCTTTGAAGTTCGAAGCCCTTCTAGAATACAGGTAATCCTTTAAACAAACTTGAATAGTTGATTAATTACAATTTCTTATGTTTGAATATATTTATGAATTGTGGAAAATATATGCAGTGTAATTGGCTGACTTTATGCTCTGAAAATGTTACTTGCAACACAAAACTTCATCAAAATCTCTGCATTACAGTACATGAAATAGACTAGTACAAATATACCTCACGTATCTTCTTCCAAATTTGTTCAGGTTCAATTTAAGGAAGGTACCCTGCAACCTCCAGAGATAAAGTCAACTGTTGATCTCCCAGGAAGTTTAAATATTTTTGGGCAGAATATCAATTTGTCACCAGTGCAACAAACTCTCTCCCCACTACAGGAGGCAGTTGGAAGTATTTCAAGAGCCGTTTCTGGTCAGCCGCCACTTAAGGTGCCAATTCCAGGCGAACGGACCCAGTCTTGGCTTCTTATTACCTACCTTGATGAGGATTTTCGTATCTCAAGAGGGGACGGCGGTCTTTTTGTGCTTGTTAAAGAAGGGAGTCCTCTTCTAGATCAGTAGCCAGGTATGTTGTGCAGTGTTATACTCTTAATCTTTTATTTGCTTTCGTTCTTTTTTTGGTTGATTACACTACATAAGTCAAGTTAGAATTATATTGTTGAATAGCAAAGAAGATACTTCTATCATCATTCTTATGTTGTATTTGATTACCACCAGACTCATTGAAGAAGGAACAATTTGAAAATTGAAACCATTTTGATGGGATACAGTTGTAAGAATCTCATTTTTCTTTCTTCATTCAAGTGGAGCAGAATGTGAAAAATTAGGAATGGAATTTTACAAAGGTTAATCATTTCTGTTGATTTTTTCTATGTGATGGAACCAAAGGCAATGACGATTAAACTGGTTAAGATTGTAAAAGAAGTGAAAATAGATAGACTGTTGAGCAGATGGAATAGTTGTCATTCGTTGGATGCGTACATATTTCTTCATGTGCTGAATGCTGAATGCATGGTAGCGGTTAAGACTGCATGCTTGCCATTTCATTAATGAGTTTTAAGCAGAATTGCTGGCGGTCAATTTAAATTTTTGATGTCTAATCACAGTTTTTTTCAAAATTTTCCCGGGATTTTTTGTTGCAAGTAGTGTTGTAACTGATATGATGATGTTATGTGTCTCAGTATAATTCATCTTCTTCTTATGACATTCTCAAATCATTAGTCATGTCTTATGATGGATTTATAGGTCCCAAGTTTAGAATAATTTCAAGTAATGCTTGTGGTCATTTCATAAACAAAGTTTACAATGCTACCATTCACTAGCAAAATTGTTTATGTAGCCATACAGAGCATGTATCAGCTGGCATAAGAAAGGGAAACAAAGAAACTGATGCTCAGTATTAACTTCTTCCTCAATCATGGAACAGTTTAACTTGGTTTATAAAACTCTTGTTGCTGCAAGTTAGTATACAGTATTGTTGCACTACCTAATTTTTTTGTGCACGCGCAGGTCATTTTTGTCAAATTTTTGGCTCTATTTTGTACTATTTAGTTGAATTAGAAGACGACTGAGTGGTTACGGCACTCCCATATTTTGTACTATACAGTATTGTTGCACTACCTAATTTTGTTGTGCACATGCAAGTCATTTTTGTCATATTTTTGGCTCGATTTCATACTATTTAGTTGAATTAGAATACTACTGAGTTGTAACGACACTTCCATATTTTGTGCCATACAACATTGTTGCACTACCTAATTTTTTTGTGCACGCGCAAGTCATTTTTGTCATATTTTTGGCTCTATTTTGTACTATTTAGTTGAATTAGAAGACTACTGAGTGGTAACGACACTCTCATAGTTTGGTAAAATAGTTATGAAGACCCTTTTATTTTTAGAAATGGTCACGTACTCTCCACGACTATTTCATTAGATTACAAGTGAATTGTCGTCCTTGTTTAATTGTGGTATTTTATAGTATTCACGATACGATTGTTTTTTGAAAAGTATTTGTCGGATTAAAAAAATATAATACTTATTAGTTTTTTTTTTCACATGAAAGTACTTTTTCGAGTGATCTTACAAAGAACAAATTTTACTCTTTTTTCTATCCGTCTTCCATTCTTCCTAACATCATTCCACTAACTAAATCAATTATTTATGATTATTATTTTTATTTCATTTGATGCCACACTAAGTCACTAACTAAACCAATTATGAAACAGCTCAACGACAGAGCAACTTGTGAGATGAGCAAAATCACAAAACAAAGCTCCAATGTTTGACTCTTCACCCAAAATATTTGGTACACATTTCATGGGTTTGCCCAAGTGAGATGTTCATATTGATTTTTCACCCGTAGATTAATTTTCCAAGAAAAAAAAAAAGATGAATGTTTGTATTGTATTTGTGGCATGTGAATTGAATTGAATTTGATAGAAGGAGCACATGCACATTCTTCTTGGACTTGAAGACCTCAACTACTCTTAGCTTACCCTTTTAGTTGGTGAGCTTTTAACAACTCAAATATTTCTTGGCATTGTATTCTATATTGTTCAAATATTTTCTAAACTTTGTGCTCCTAGTTCTTTTCACATCAGAACAAAGAGTTGTTTGATTTGTATCATATTTCAAATAAAAAATAAAAGATTAAGCAAAGTTTCTCAATATGCACCTTGAGAGTAATTTTTCTCTTTTTTTTTATAAGAGCATATTTCTGGGGCTGAATTTCTTTTTTGAGCATAATGAAATTATTTTCTTTAATCATGATTTTGTTTTGTCTTTTTCTATTTTTCTTGTGGTGATAAAGCTGCCCAAAACACAAATAAATCAGATGAAAAAAAAAATCACCTAAATAATTAAAATTTTGTCAAACTAGATAGGACAAACAAGCGCTCCAAAGCAATAATAACAGGCACACAAAAAAGTTATACGAGCGAATCTCCCGTGCCCAATTGTCCAATTATGTAAATTTAACATTTTTTTTAATTATTTAAAATGTCAAGTTCTTTACGGATCAAACTGCCACGTGTGTGAAATCTAATCAAATTAACCTGCAAACTGTCGAACTCACACTTGCTTAACGATTGACGGAATCGGTAACAGAAACAAAACACTAGCCAGCCGGAAACAGACGTGCACCAATCACGCAATTCCCGCCACTTATTTCTCACTTCCCTCTTGTAATTAAATATTCTCTAGAAAACTACCAAATACACAATTTTAATAATAATAATAATAATAATAAGACAACACTAAATTACATTCACGTAACATACACAGTTACGTCTACATATTTAATAGTGTGTGAACCACACCACACACTATTGATGTGTGTGCGTGTAAGTTATAAATTATAACTTGAGAACTCTCTAATAATAATAATAAATAGTATTAGTCAGACTATTTTATCCTTAAATTACGCATTGCATAGCATCTACATGATTCAATAATCAGAATATCAATAAAAATTAATAAAATTTAACTGATAGCTAAACTATGGAGTATAATGCAATAATGTGAGTATTGTCATATGATCAAAACAGAGTATGGTCCGTAATTTGAGAATTGTGAAATAATCATAACGTCAAGAAATGTCTATATGATATCTAAATTATCAAATATATTAAATCATATGCCTAGAATATTGTAGTCATACCTAATAAATAATTAAAACGTCTCTCTCTTTAGTTTGGTGTTGACTCATTAACATCTATATATATGTATATATATATATTGTCTTGAAAATAAATAAAATACAAAAAAGTCTACATACACAATACACTACGTGTTCATCATTTAAATTTTAAAGACAAAGAAAGCATCATCCAAATTTCTCTGTCTCTCTTCTTACACATATGCATACACGCATTTTTGAATCTTGTTGTTGAGTCTTCATATCGGATCCGATAATTGGGTCTCAGTCGCCGGTAATTCGGAGGATCCAACGAAATTGGAGGGATAAATCAAGAACGATTTTCGAGGCAATCTTGGATCTTTCAACTTCACTCTTTTATAATCAAGAATCTTAACAGATCATCATAGAATAATAACAATGGCTACTGAATCATCAGGTTTTGATCCAAACCCACGATCTTTTTCTCCTTCATTTTCTTCATTTTCAACCTTTTGTTAATCTTTAGGATTCATTAGATTAGGGTTAGGGTTCAGTGTAATGATTGTGGTTAAAAAATACATTATAATATGAGCAACAAGCAACCGATGAATCTAGACGACGATCAAATAGCGGAGCTACGTGAAATCTTTCGTTCGTTTGATCGGAACAACGACGGGAGCCTCACACAGCTCGAGTTAGGCTCACTGTTGCGTTCTTTAGGGCTGAAGCCGAGCCCCGACCAGCTGGAAACCCTAATTCAGAAGGCGGATACTAACAGCAACGGTCTCGTGGAGTTCTCGGAGTTCGTGGCGCTGGTGGCGCCGGAGCTGCTCTCGTCGAAGTCACCCTACAGTGAGGAGCAGCTGAGGCAGCTGTTCAGGATGTTTGATAGGGATGGCAATGGATTCATCACTGCCGCTGAGTTGGCCCATTCTATGGCCAAGCTGGGGCACGCGTTGACGGCGGAGGAGTTGACGGGGATGATCAGGGAGGCCGATACCGACGGCGATGGAAGGATCAGTTTTCAGGAGTTTGCACAGGCGATTACTTCTGCTGCTTTTGATAATTCTTGGGCTTAATATGTTGATCTGTACGTGCATGTATGAAAGTGTTGTCTCTAGACTTTGATCATCATCATCATTTTGTGTTACTTAGCTTCGGTTTTTATGTTTCCTACTTATTGATTAATTAGAGTAGTCATTAGTGAATTACTCAATATTGTTAATTGGTAAGATCTTGGTTTTGATAATCACAAAATCGTAAAAGTACTGAGTGATATATATTTTTGAAATTGGCTTAAAGTAGAACTAATACTAAGAAACTCGAACCCTGCTCACGTTGATAGGAAGAGTATTGATTCCCCGTTCATGATAATATTTAACAAAAGCTTAATGCGAAGCCAAGCCAACTTCCTATGGAGATATAGATTGCAATCACAAGTATAATGTTGGACTAATTAAGATGGAGTTTGTGGTATATGTATTTACTCGACTTCACTGTACTTAACTAGGTATCTAGCTAATAGAGATACAAGTGGAAGACCGAATTCTTATGCCGGATCATCTAGTTGTTAATCATGTTAATGAAAGGACAAGCTCTAGATTATTGGTGATATGGAGCATTTTGCTTAGATGATGTTACTATTGGTTTTGGAATATTGTTAGTATATATTGCTGAATTCGGGTTAATTTTAAATTTTTTTTTTTATACAATCATATAAGACTATTGCTCATATTACTATTGGTTTTGAATTAGATGAGACTATTGATGTTTAAGATCGAGAACTTTGTTAATCTCAGTTTGAATTCTCATCTTCCTGTATTATTTTCAAATTGGCCACAAAAATTTTGCAGCAGCATGTTATCCGTTTACAATAGTACCAAACTACCAATATTATCCAATATACATCTGTCAAGTACAGTAATCGAAAGGGAAAAGGAAAAAGTCCACTTAAATTGAAAAGTTCAAGCCGTGCACATGTAGGATAATTGAATATAATTGACAAATTCAATTATTTTGACTTTCAAGAAACATAATAATTTAGTCTTGCAAAGGAGAGAAGAGCGTAGAATTTATTGGCTGATATGCACCATATATATGTGTGTGTGTGTGTGTGTATCTTACTAAGTTACGACTTGTGTAACTTACAGCCCGTGTTACTAATTTTTGCATGTTTTACAAGCTCACACAAGTTGTAACTTAGCAAAACCATACACACACGCGCGCACATATTTGTTTTCCAAAAGGCATTCTTCTCAAACATCTAATATAATTGGAAACTAAAGCTCACGACAGATGTTTTACCGACTGGATTTTATGGTCAGATTAAATCCAAGTTATCATTTAGAATTAGTCAAATCAAATTCGAAAAGTTTCCTATTCAACACATTGACAAATTAAACTAGAGCAGATGCCAAAATGAACCTATCAACAAGCTATTTGAGAAGCATCTCTACCAAACAAACTAAGCCAACAACCAAATGACAAAATTCAATGTGTAGGAAGCATATAAAAACCTTGCATCATGCCTTCTTCTTTTTGGACTTGAGGATCACAAACCCAATAAATATGCATAAGAAGCAGAGAAGTACCACACCAGCAAATACAGGTATAAATATGGCGTATTCTTGAGGTAGGAAATATTGGTGGATGAAGTGATCACTGTCTACAAATGGCTGAACAACCCACAATATGAGAATATACAAAAATCAGTCCTATGCGAAGTTTATAAAAAGCCAGAAAGATATATTCAAGAATGTGTTGGATACTGACCAGAATGATGACCCAAAATGTGTAGTAGGTGAATATTGATAAGCTGATAAAAGATAATAAGAACCCAACTACTCTGTCCGCTAATTCCATTTGGATTTTCAGCTTCAACTGTCTGCAAACCACAACAAGGAAAATCAATATCTTCTAATTACGACTTGGAACAAATGCTAACTAGTTTTGCATAGCATGCATAGTGATGCACAACAACAAACCTAGTTATCAAAATAGGAAAATAGTTCAAATTCCCTCTTCAAAAGTACCACAATTGACTACATGCACATGCAGAAGGCAAAGGTGCTGGGCAATGGTGATATTAATGTTCAACTGAAAGAATCAGGGACAGCCAAGAGCAGGTTCCACTATTAAGTCTTTCAGGTTCTAATATGAGACTTCCAAAAACTATGAACATTTTCCAACATCATCACTCCAAACACTAAATATCATCTTCAGTTTCCAGCACACTAAGGAACCAAGAGTTAAACGAAGTCTTTTCTGCTCTTAATGGAGAGCACTCCAGAAGAATCCTATTCAGACTATTGCTAGTACCTAATCGGGCCCAAATGATAATTATTCCCACTAAACTCCAATAGCTTCCTATCAGTAAAATTTGCACTTTCATCACTGGAAAAATATGTTTCACTACTCGTTCCAAGCTCTTTTTCACTGAAAGCCAACTGGTATTCTTCACAAGGTGTTCTTCATTTTTCAAATTTTCTCTTCATATCTTCTATTCTGGACTCTCATCTCCACCCTGTCAAGAGCCACTTCTCCATTTAAGGTTTGAGAGAATCTCTTAATCAAATTCCTACTAATGACTTTCTAGCTTCTGTCTTTGATTTATTCAACACAACTATCATAATCAATTCCACAATCATGACTTGCGCTTGCAAAAAGCATTAGAATTTGTTAACTCTATAGCAAACCCCATCTCAATCTCTGTCATACAAGAAAAACCAATTTTTTTTTTCAATGAAATCAATCGGACGAAGGGTCCAAAACTATTGCTTCAATCAAACACAAGGCCATTAAAGGAAAGAAATAATACAAATTTCAACACCAGTGAAGCTTGTATCAAGACATACAAGATTTCTTAGGTGTCATTATGAATTTTCGCTCCGCAGCATTAAAACATATGCAATCGACAATAAAATTAAAAAATTTTAAAAATTAAAACTCCATGAGAAATTATATCAAGCAGGTTGTGTTTGAGCCTACAGTCAAACAAATCTAACAGATATATTCATATCAGATCCTCCAAACGGAAAACTAATATAAATTTAAAGGACCGTGAGAATATCAATGCAGAAGTTTTCGTACCTGTTAATCGTCGGAAGAATTTTCAATAGCGGAAATGAGAAGAAGGTTTCTGCTTCACTTCTCTTGCTATTTTAAAACTGGGCTCCATTTGGGCTCCAGAACTGGATCGGGTATCTAAATAGTCCAGATCCAAATCAGATGAACATTGTTTTTTCTCCGTTTCTCAATTGAACAATAATTGTTCTCTACAATGAGAGAGTGATATGATAATTAATGACAACCGGAATCTAAATGCCCACAACTATAATATGAGTCATAGAGTTATATAAATTTATTTTTTAAAAACTGAGGTGGTATAGATCTATTAATTGAATGGAATATAAAATAATAAATATATATATTATGTGGTTTAGGAATATTTAATCGTATTAATTTAATCATGTCACATTAGTTTGTTTAAAATAAATTTGTACAAAAACTTATAATTTTTATTATATGTTCTTATAACACCATTCAAATCAATTGAGCGGAGTTAAAAAATTTACAGTGATTTTCAAACTACTACATCACTTAAGATGAAATTTTAAAATTCAATTTGGTACTTCAAATCTCACCCCAACCTCAAATTATTTACAAGACATAATGACATATGGGAGATTTGAATCCACACCAATCCTATTTAGTCACCATTCAATGATTGACAATGAAGAAAAGTTTTTATGTTGTGTTTACTTACCAAATTAGGGAATCCGAATCTGGAATTAGAATAATTAATAATATTTATTTCACAAAATGGAGTCGGAAATCATAATCAGAATTGTGGAGCCCACCATAATTTGGGAATGAGTCTCCCATTCTTCATTTCCCTAATTGAGCATCTTGCCCTTCCAAAAATTGAAAATGCCACTTTGTCCTCCTTTATAATTAACTAATATATTATTATAATTAATTAATGTAATAATTATTAATAATTATAGTTTCTGAATAAATAATCAGAATAATTAATATATTATTATTAACTAATATACTATTTAATAATTAATAATAATATTATTATTATAAACTAATATACTATTTAATAATTAATAATATATATTATTATTTAATTCTATATTATTATTAACTAATTAATATAATTATTACTATTAATATATTATTAACAATGATGTATTAATAATTATAGTTGGTGAATATAAATTGAAAAAACTAAAAATTTATTATAATTATGGAATTCATTTATTGTTGTTTTTGTTGTTATTATTATTAATTATTTATTATTACTATTGGTGTTATTGTTATTAATTTATTAATTATTACTAATTATTTATTTATTATTTTAATTACTATTATCATCATCATCATATTTATTATTAATTATTTTTATAATAATAAAAATCACATTGATGACGACGACGACGATTATTATTATTATTATAATTAACTATAGACATTTTAATAACTTAAATAATTCAACTTATTTCAATTCTGATTTCTAGATAAAATAAACATATTAATGAGTTTCTAGTTCATTCTTATTTCGATTCTTACAACTCAAGTAAACAACTTATTCTTATTCTCATTTCTCATTTTCATTTCGATTCTTACAACTCAACTCAAGTAAACAACTTATTCTTATTCTCATTTCTCATTTTCATTTCTATTCCAGTTGATTTCGATTGCAGCCGATCTGACAAGGAAATGCAGAATTAGTGTTTATAAATTACCTAACCGAATCATTTGGTTTCACTGAGTTAAGAATTCATATGGGTCAAATGATTCTAGTGCTGCGGACACACACTAACGCTTGCTTTACAATTTCCTCGAATTTTGTTTAAACATTTAATTTTCCTCCACTGCAAAGTTCGTCGTCTTGTCCATTTTACTTAATATTCTCCACTTTGGTATCAATTAGCACAAGACTACAGGAGACTTGCCTGGATTTACAAACTTGCAACAAGAGCAATATTTATTGAATCTAGCAATATGGAGCAATTTGCTTCACAAACAAAGAAACAAACAAACACTACTAGAAGCAACTATGCAGTAAATGGTTCAGAAACACAAAACCTAGAGTTACTGAAAATGGAGAGAACAATTATTATCTGAGTAAAGAAGCAAAACAACTAAAACCTAGCTTTGCCAGCTTTCATGGCTCGCAGCCTTTCAGTAATTACTGCATCATGCAGCAGTTCCACAACTCCCATGGATCAATTCCAAATTTAGGAGTCCAATAAACCAAGGGATATGAAGCAACAGATTATTGGCGATTAAAACTTTAGAAAGAAATGGGTGTCTGATAGCTTCTACCTTCACTTTTGCAGCAACCACTGCATAATGTCCTTTCGTAGAACTCCATCAAACCCATTCCTATTGTAGTTCAAACTCAACATATCAGATCCATTTGTCTGAAGATGCCTATACTGGATTATGGTTCCAGCAGGCCTTGGATGCCGCATCATCATGGCAATGGTAGAAAAGGGTGGTTTAGGCCATATATTTTTTGATGAGCTAAATAGATGTCTATCTGATTCCTTGTTTCTAGATGTTTGGACTCCAGGAGTTTTTGGATTTGGAGACTTCATTCCATGGTTGGTCATGCTCATGCTGGGGCCATGCGGCGGTCTCTCAGGGGGACCACGTATCTGGGCAGATGGTTTCATTCGGTCAAGCCAACGTAGAATCCAGTTACCAACATTTCTACCAACTTCTATGTCTCTCTCTTGTATGTTCTTGTGAAACTTGAGTGCAACGTCAAAGACAGCGCGTAGTCGACTGTGGAAAAATCAAGGAAGAATGAAAGTCAGTCTTCAACACCAAAGATAGTTCCAAGTTGGAGGAGTATTTAATTTGTTATTATTGAAAACAATGGTAGAAATAACAGTAGTTCCCAGCTAGTAATTGACATAACAGCAGAAGGTAAACAGTACAGTGAAATCCAATGAGCCACCCAGTGGGAAGAATGCAATGCTCAGGCAGGACTGTGGTCAGCATCACACTAAGACTCTTAAGAGTGGAGGATGTCCAATTATTGGTTTCATAATGCATACTAAATCAATTCAAGTATTGAAATAATTAACTAATTCAGAATTTCCATTTTATGCAGAGGCTTTCATGAATAATTACAACTAGATTGGAAGGATTCTGGAGTGAAATTACGTGCTCTGGTAACCTACTGTCATGAAGTTAATAAAATCCTACTAATAAAATCAAAATACAATGGCTCATAAAAGAAAAGCACAGAAGAACTTTACTCTATCATTTCAAAACAGTCTCTTTCAACTAAACAAGAATACAGCTTGGATCTCCAGATATGGACATTAATGCTTGTGCTTCTCCAAAATTTCCATACCACCTAATGAGAGAGAACAATTTAGGAATGTGCTCATAATTAGTTCTGGTATCTGAGCGTTATAGCTTTGATTGGATAACAAGTCCACAGGAATACATATGAGACTGTCTATCTGCTTCTCTTAAAGGTACTACAACTTTGACATCAAGGGGTTGCATGATGGCAAAACAACGAACACGTTTCGTAAAATTCCATTTAAAAGTTTGGTATCACAAATCTAAAAGGTAAGTTGGTTCAAATCCCATAATGGGGACCCAGACCAAACTAATAGGAGGTTATGTAAAACTTAGAAATAAAAATTATGCACCAATCTAGAACTAGAGAATGCAGGTTGCAGTTGCTGATATTCAAGGATCAAGTGAGTTCATAGTTATTATCTATTTGGCGAAAACTTTTCTTAATCTTTAAAAGATTGGCTTAGCTCCATAATTGGTTAAATCACAAATTCTGCAACCTAGCCTATCCAATATGTCATAAGATCACAGATTTAGAAGCTGATTTTATTATGATATGCACAGGGTCATTCTAAGTCGGAAAGGGAAGAATAATTGCTTTCAGGGAAGAGCTCAGTGGAGAATATCATATTGCATATGATATCAAGTCAATGTGAACTATTCACATCAGTTTACATCCAACCTGAAGTAGAAGTGTCAGGATGCATGATGAACTAGTAGAAGGACCATACTAAAGTTTTTCCTTTCATATTCCTATACTTTTAATCCAAATAAAATACAGATAGCTACTTTGTTATAGCTGTATTCAAACACATATTTGACCTCTGTACAATTAAACTTCAATGAAACTCATTAGATTGGAACCAATAAGTTTGTTGGAACAGCAAAGATGAGGCACACTCAAAAGTAAAAAAGTAGAATACAATAGCTACATCTAACAAGAAAACTTCCATTTTAAGAGAGTAAGAGATAGTCTAGTGGCATGGTGCTCACACAGAAAATTCAGACCATGAATGACAATTTATGAACCACCAGCAAAGTAACTTTTCAAAGAGATGATTAATACATAGGTAAAGACAAGCCATCATAGTTGTGGACTTTCCAAAGAGATGATTAATAAATAGGAAAAGACGGGCAATCATAATTGTGGACATACAGTCTAAGATAATCCCATGTCGCAGGATGCATTGCTGCAACATATTTAGTTCAGATTTGACATAATCAACTCCACACAATCCATCAAAATCCTACCGAAGAGGTGTAAGAAGGTGGAAATTTCAGCTAAAAACTTTTTTGAATAAAGAGAAATAGAAGAAAGAACAGTGAAATAGGTAGTGAGAATAGAGAATACAAGGGAAGAGCGAGGAGAAATTCTATGAATCTATGATCCCAAAACAAAACCAAAATCCAGACAATACCTCCCAAAAGAGCACATGCTTTTATGGTTTTTGATAGCATAGGATTACTCCCAAAGGAAATACATAAGTACTTAGGAGATGCCACAAGGATAGCTCACGTCAGTTGCCTCCTATATAGTTACTCCATAGTTAAGATAACACAACACTAGTTTCTATAAGGGAAGCCTGGTTTACTTTCACTGCGATATATAACATGAGTAGACAACAACACTAATATCTTGCTAAACTTTCAAAATTAGGTTTTCAGGATCTTTTACACATTTGTCATTTTATTTGTTTCATCCTCTCCCCCATTCTAAGAAAACCCAAAATTTTGGTTCCTTCTATCAATTGCCTTTGCTAATAAGCCGCTCTCTGTCTGGCCAAGCTAGTAGTAAGGCACATGATTACTCCAAGAAATCAATTCCTAGCCACAACAAAACTCCATTACTCTCCTCTGCTCTGTTACATTAGATCTTTAGCAAGCATCAATAACCAAATTCCGAATAACACACACTATCATACTGTTAAATCATCTTACCAAGATCAACCTTGAAAAAGATCATAAAATCGTGAAACAATGCAACACCACCATCATCATAATCCTCTTTTGAGTCCAAAATCACCAGCTCTTATCGTCGTGTATAGCTACGGAACCCATTAGTGAAAATTAACACTTGGACTACCCAGCTTAATTAATTAATAAATATACTTGAAAATGCCCATTCCCAATCTGTGACCCATCCGCTAATAACCCTATTGATATCTGACCCATCAAGCTACAAATGAATCAAAATCAAACTCCAAACAAAATGAAATAATCAAATAATAATAAGAACGACGGTAACACAAATATACCGGTGAACAAATTGGCGAATCCGAGGGCGCTTAGGGCTGATAACGCGACGCTGAATCCTCAAAGCAAGCCTGTAAGTCCGCTTCAGTCCCAAGAAATACGCTGTTCCCAATGTGATCTCCCACAGCACCATTCTCTCTCTTTCTAGAACTCTCTCTCTGAGTCTCTCTCTGTGCGTCTACTTATGCACTTTTTTAAAAAAATTATATGTTTATTTATTTTGTATTGTTTTTAATAATATTTTGATGTTTCTTTTCTCCCAAGTAAAATCTATGGATTCTTTTATTCAAGCCGCCGGAAATTTCGACCCTGGTTACCCATCCCGCTTCGGTCTTGAGGGTTCAACTGTCCATCGTGTCAGCTTTTATATGTATATAAAGAGGAAATTTTGAGGAATTTAATTTGCACAGAATGCGCCATCAACGAAATTAAAATTTCATAAACATGACAAATATGTGATGAAAAGTCTAAAATGCCCTTCTATTGGAACGGCCATAGACGCCTATGGTTGCGCGCCCTTTTCTCATGGTGACAACTAGTCTCGACCTCAAGCTCAATGGTTACATAATTATGATACTCGTATTCATTTTCGATCTATATTTGATTTTATTTAATTAATTTTTAAATTGCTCGAAACATTATCGAATATATACGAATTATGATTAAATAATTTGTTAATTATTCCATGATTATCTAACTATAATTAAGTAATTTATTTATGTATTATAACGAACAAAATATTAAATTAAAAAAAGTGTGTAACTTTTTTTTAAAAAAAAAAGAAAACTAGCAAAACATTGAGAGAGAGAGAGAGAGGGACAAAAATAGGCGTTTTAGGTACTTAAAGTTGTGTTGTTATATGGAATGAATGTATTTCATAGTTTTTTTTTAGCATATTTAATATTTTTTAAAAACAATAATAATAAAAAGAAGAAAACTCTACCTCTTTTTTCAGTTTTCTCCGGGCCTCGTCTCAACTGTTGGGTTTTTTGTTTGTTAATGATGGCCATTCTTTACTGAAAGAGATCTTTTAAATACACCTAATTCATCTCTTTTCAGTTTTTTCCCACTCTTTAGTGGGAGAATAGCGTGAATGTGTTCAGTAATACTCTTATAAAAAGGTTGCACGTAATCGGAATGCGTCGCAATTTCATAAACTCCCAATTTGTTGTAGATCAAATTGAAAAGTATTCAGATTATGTATACAGATAATATAAATAGAATGAAGTTAAAAGGATTAAAAATTCTAATAAGTAAGGTGGCGTTTGTTTTTTTGTTTGAAATCTGAATAGATCTGAATTAGTTTGAATTTTGAATAGATCTGAATGTTTGAATCTGAATAACATGTTTGTTTTTTCGTCTAAATCTCAGAAAATAAGTATTAAGTTGTTTGTTTTTTTCAACTGAAAAAGCTGAAAATATGTACTTTTACTTTTGTATCCTTATTAAATTTGAAAGTCAAATAAATAATATATTAAATACCACAATATTTTAACATTTATAAGTAAAATTATATTCAAGTGAATACATAATTATTTTAGAATTTTTATATATAAAATACCATAAATTTTAAATTTTATCGTATATAATATAAGAAAAAAATAAGGATATTTTTTTGTGGGATAAATGTCTATGGGTGAGTTTTGAGATAGACATGAAAAATAAATTATAAAATATGGATATTTTTGACATTAGTAAGTAATTGACTTAATTCAAATTTCTCCATTAAATAAAAAACTAAAAAAATAAGTTTATTTTATTAAGTCAAAATTATCTAAAAAGTCTCATTAAGTTATAAAAACAAACACCTCTAATTAACTTAATTAATTAAGTTAAGTCACACTAAGTCATTAAGTTAAAAAATAAACGCAGTCAATAAAAGCATAATCAACAAAATTTCTTCACGTGCTCACTATTCATTTCTCAATTTTTTGGTATATTTGATTGATGGGTATTTATAACCAATAAAACATATCAATCATTCGTGCATTTAGCAACACACTTTTTATTTCTTAAAGTACTTTGTGATGCACAACTCATAAACATGTCTTAAAGGGTGTGATAAATACATATGTCAGATATCATGTAGCTGCCTTCATAACTCACTTGCTAAAGTTATTAGTGTGAAAGATACATTATTTTAATCAAGAGGTGGATGGATAGACATATCTCACAACAGCAATGAAAATTTTTTGCCCCCCTTGTTTTTTCAAAAGATATATTACAGAGAGATAAAGCAAAATGCTGAGACAATTATATCAACATTTAACTAGACATCACAAACTGAACCACAGTGAGAATGTCAGCGACTGAATTTCTTTCACGAAAATTGTCTGTAGGTACAATGAAATTAATTCTTATTAATTATACGAAATTACAAATAAAAACTGGCATCCCAATTTTGTTGAAGGTAAAATGCTCATTCATTTTATTACCACATTACTTTGAAAATTCCAAGCACATAAACCTCTGCTTCCACAATGCACACATCATTCACGAGAAAAACATTGTCTGCCTCGTCTACGTAACTGAGTTCAGCAAATCTTGGCCAACCCCAATCTTCAATTGAGGACCTGAATCATGTTCTTGCTGCATGATACAACAATAATAGGAAGCCTTAAAGTTATTTGTATATAGCTATGAGTAAGCTTATAGTAGTTAAACGACTATTGCATTAATTCATGCACCTGCTGTTAAATTAGTTTGGGAGGATAATAATTAATTTAATTACTTTTTGCATTTTCATGCTTTCCTTGCACTTGATCCCAGATTCGCAGCGTAAAATGCACATATATTTTAAAACCATGAGTTATAGTTGAGGAATCAACCAATGCCAAGAACAAAGAAAAATGACTGTTGGTTCCACTTTTGATTACCTTGGGATGGAGCTGTATCCTCCTGAAAAAATCAACTCAAGGCTAATTTCCAGGATGAGGCATTTAATTAGATTATATGAGTAAGATATTAACAAAAAATCATTTCATATGATAGAATTTCTTTTGCATCAACTATATCACACATGTATATTTTGAATCCTAATTAAATATAATTATCCTTAGGTTTGGACGTCTTTCTGATCATAGTTTAAATCCAAACTTGGTAAGGACGTTTGGACCCGAAGCACCATTTCAAAGAACATGTGAAATGGATCTTGAAATTGCTGTCAAGAGTAATTTTAACACTGATCAGAAAACAACAGGCAAAAAATGTTCAATGCACATATATATATAAACATACATAGAGAAGAGGAGTTGGGGAAAGAGTCAGAGAACATGCCAACTTGGCCTACAAAGTCGTTTTCCATTGCTACAAATTCCTCCTAATTACTAAAATTCCTCAGGTACTAAAACTAGTACTAAAGAAGATTGATTACACTAAGATTTTTCAAGGGTTAGAGCATTCTCTGAAGAGTAATATTTCTTCTTTAAGATATCTAAAAGAGACCATGGTATATACAAAGCATCAAGGTTGAGGGTCTGTACTATCAAACATTAAATTTTTAGAGTTAGAATAACTATTGATATTCACAAAGTTTCTGAAACTGATGGTTGCAAGAATGGAATGGAAAGGGCAAAGGACAAGGTAATGGAATGGGGAAAAGAATATTAGTTTCTTTATTTTGTTTGGTTTGGTCAAGGAATATTGATTTCTTTGCTTGATTGCAAGAATGAAATGGTAAAGGGAAAGAAAACAACTACAATACAAATGAACAAAAATACCCTCCACTAAAAAAATATATACATATATTTCAACGAGTTGAAGTAATATTTTAATTGTTCTATTCTTTATTATCAAATATTATATAATTTAGTTTTACTGACATATCATGTCAGTACCAAGGTTTGCAGAAAAATGCATTTTACTACCAAAGTTTTGCGCCGTTATCAATTCACTACCATTCCGTTAAGAAAAAGTTAATATTTAACGGAAATTGAGTTAAAAGTCAATTTTACCCCCAAGAGTTTAGTAGTAAAATGATAATTCCCCTAAAACTTTGGTAGTAAAATGATAATTCCCCTAAAAACTTGGTAGTAAAATGATAATTTATCTATCAAATTAATAGACAATTTTACTCTTACAGTTGGAAATGTCTTTGATGCCCTTATGACATCAACAAGTTTTTAACGTTGTTAACGGAACGGTAGTGAATTGATAACGATGCAAAACTTTGATAGTAAAATGCACTTTTCGGCAAACCTTGGTACCGACATGATATGTCAGTAAAACTTTGGTAGTAAAATGATAATATATCCCTATAATTAATTTCAAATTTAGGCATGGTTTGACATTGTAAGCCAGTAAGCCTAAGCCTGGTAAACACTTGTTCATATGGTTTGAATGTTAAATTGATTTTATTTTACAATTGTATGATGAAAAATCTATAATAACGTACCTATCATGACTATAAGGCAAAATATAGAGAGAGAAAAAACAACAATGAATTAAATATCACAAGCTAAACCTATAAGAATGCATCCCCCACGTAATCTCCATGTGGAGACTTAACAAACAATTAACCACCAATTATTGAAATGTCAGCATAAGAATTTCTTTACCAGAATATATGGGTACAATGAGATTAACTCTTATTATAAGAAATAAAATTAAAAAATTAGCATCCCAAGTTTCTTGCAAGGGTAACAATGCTCATTATAGTATATATTACAGGGCTTCGGAAATTCCAAGCACTGATACCTCGGCTTCGACAATGCAGACATCATTCACAAGAAAACCATTGCCTGCCTTGTTCAAGTAACTGAGTTCAATAAACTTCTGCCAACCCCAATCATCGATTGAGGTCCTGAACCATACACTAGCTGCAAGAACAACAATAGAAACCTGAAGTTATATGTACTTAGCTACAACCCTTATTGATGAACTTCAATACCTGTAAACTTTGGGTTAATAATAACTTACTTTTATAATCATGATGTATTGATTGCACTTGATTCCGGATTCGCAGTGTGAAATGCACGTATATTTTAAAACCACGAGTTATAGTTGACAAGTCAGCCAATGCCAAGTACATAGAAATATGACTGCCACTAGTTACTCCGTATCCCTTGGGATAGAGTTCTATCTTCCTGAGAAAATCAAGAAGGGTAAAGTTTAAGTCTCGGCATTCAATTGTACATATTTACTAAGAGGTTCCATTTAACAAATTATCAAAACATTAACTTTCAGATGTGATGTTTAGATTATATATATGAATAGATAAATAAAAAAAATTGGCAAATCATTTTACATTACACATTTGAAGAAGTGGTTTTAACATGATGCATTATTTTAACAAGTTGTATTATTCAAAACTACTCAAAAGAATTTCTTTTGCATCGGCATCAGAAATATATCGCGCATGTACAAATGAACCCTAAGTATTAGTCATGCTCAGGTACAAATGTCTAGATTTAGTCTATGATACATTAGAGTTGTAAATCGTTGTTAAAAGTACAACTTGTCATAGTTCAAATCCGAATTTTAAAAACTCTCGAACGTCTGTACTTGAACAGCAATTCAGAAAGTATACGTACCACTTTTGATCTCCAGCAACGAATACTTCTGATTCGTAACGCTTTGCCTCCAAGTTTGAAAAGTTCTTGATCTTCCAAACATACTTATAAGGGGAAGCAGATGTGAATTTCTTCATGGAAAGGCACTCTCCTTTGACTATGTTCCTTTCTTTAACAAAGACTTCTGCTCCAAAAACACATGTATCTCCCACAAGATATCCATTTGAAGCATCGTTAAATTCTTTAAGCGGGATGAATTGATCAAAACCCCATTCAAGCTTCAACCCATGAAAACGTCTTTCATTTCCCATTGCATCTACCACATGATGAAGTAACGTCAAATCATTGATTAGCTCTCAGTTAAATAATTAAGAACAAAATGATCATAAATATTCTTGAGTTTAATAATCAACCTTGAGGAATCAAGTACGTGTCTTCGTTCTGATCATGCACAAACAGGCGAAAAATCACAAAGACTTCCCAACCGAAGCCAAAAGAACTTGAGTCTGCCATTGCCAAGTAGAGTGAGATGTGATCTTTCACCTTTTTTTTTTATTTCCATTTGGGTACACAACAAGTTTCCTGAAACCATCATGAATTAAATAACATATTAGATTATGATATATAATTAAGTAATAAGGTAATCTTAATATTAGTGTACTAAGTTTTAGGCCATACCATTTGTGGCTTCCAACATTAAATTCCGAAGATTCATAACTTTCCACATTATTTTCTAGAAGGGACGAAAATGTCTGTATTTTGAGTAGGAAATGAGCTGGTGGTACATGTGAAATGGATCTTGAAACTGCTGTTAAGAGTCATTTTAACACTGATAAGAAAATAAGAAGCTAAAAGTGTTCGATTTACATATATAAACATACATAGAGAAAGGGAGCTGGGGAAAGAGCCTGATAACGTACCAACTTGATTTTCCATTGCAACAAATTCCTTCAAACTGCTATAACTCTTCAAGTACTAAAAAGAGTATAGAAGAAAGATTGATTATAATAAGATTTTTTAAGGGTTAGAGTTATCTCAAGAGTAACCTTTCTTCTTTAAAATATCTAAAAGGGACCATGGTATATATAAAGCATCAAGGTTGAGGGTTTATACGATTCAACATTAAATTTTCAGAAAGTGTCAGAATGACTATTGAGATTCACCAAAATTTGGAAACTGATAGTTGCAAGAATGGAATGAAAAGGGTAAAGGAATATTGATTTCTTTAATTTGTTTGGTTTGGTTAAGGAATATTGATTTCTTTGTTTGGTTGCAAGAATGGAATGGTAATGGGAAAGAAAGTGTCAAAATGACTATTGACATTCACCAAAATTTGGAAACTGATAGTTACAAGAATGGAATGGAAAGGGTAAATTTTCAGAAAGTATCAGAATGACTATTGACATTCACCAAAATTTGGAAACTGATAGTTGCAAGAATGGAATGGAAACAGTAAATTTTCAGAAAGTGTCAGAATGACTATTGACATTCACCAAAATTTGGAAACTGATAGTTGCAAGAATGGAATGGAAAGGGTAAAGGAATATTGATTTCTTTAATTTGTTTGGTTTGGTTATGGAATATTGATTTCTTTGCTTGGTTGTAAGAATGGAATGGTAATGGGAAAGAAAACAACTACAATACAAGTGAACAAAAATACCCTCCAATAAAAAAAATGTATATATCAACGAGTTGAATCAATATTTTAATTGTTCTATTTTTTATTATCAAATGTTATATAATTAATTTCCAAATTTTGGCCCTGATTTGCTATTGTGGTTAAGCAGCACTTAAGTATTTAGTAAACATTTATTGATGTGATTTGAAAGATAGGTTAACTTTATTTTACACTTGTAAGATAAAAAACCTATAATACCTTACCTAGCGCAACTATAAGGCAAAATATAGAGAGAGAAATACAACAATGAATTAGATATCACAGGCTTAATCTATAAGAAGGCATCCCATCTAATCTCCATGTGGAGACTTAACAAACAATTAACCGCCAATTATTGAATGTCAGCATAAGAATTTCTTTACCAAAATATATGGGTACAATGAGATTAACTTTTATTATAAGAAATAAAATGAAAAATTGGCATTCCAATTTTCTTGCAAGAGTAACAATGCTAATTAGAGTATATATTACAGGGCTTTGGAAGTTCCGAGCACAGGCACCTCTGTTTCCACAATGCACACATCATTCACAAGAAAACCATTGCTAGCATTGTTCAAGTAACCGAGTTTAACAAATTTTGGCCACTCCCAATGTAACACCCATCTCTAATTATTTGTTTGAATTTAATTATGCTTATCTATTTAATTGTTTATCTTTTGTTGCAAATTTATTTTAATTAGCATTATTTGAGATAAGGTATAATTCTTTTTATTTATTTTTTTAAAATAAATTATGAGGGATTATCTATCTATCGTATAATGTATTTTTATAAAAGCATTTGTTTTTATAAAACTTAAACTCTTCCTATCTCCATATGATTTAAAATTCTTCAACCAAATAAAAATGTATTAAAAAAATGAATTCCAAGGTCTTCTTTTATGCATGTTTGAAAGAAGTTTTGAGGTATTTATCCTTCTTTAATTCATGCTCTCTAATACGATCTTATGTATTTGATGATGAATGCATGTATTGTTCTTTTTATCATGAATGACCAGTCATGCATTATGAGGCATGAGCAGCGTGATTTGATTACTATTTTTCCTTTATTTTTGATTTAATTTCTGCACCATAAAATTAAAGTAGACATCTCAAGGTTTTCAATGATGTATTTTGTGCAAAGAGATTCCAACTAATCAATTTGTTGTGAATTTTCGAAATTAGAACAATTGTGTTGGAAAATTCTGATTTTCAGCAACATGTCTGACTTCGCCAATTTTCCTTATTATGTCTACTTAATGTATGTTTAATTTCATAATTTTTAGTTGAGTATAAAAATTACTAAAAATCGTTATGTTGGACTGCTAAAAATATATAATATGAGTAGACAACAACACTGACATCTGGATAAAAATTTGAAATTAGGTTTTCATGATCTTTTACAAATTTGTAAGTTTATTTGTTTCACCCTCTCCCTATTCTTAGAAAACCTAAAATTTTGGTTCCTTCTGTCCGTTGCCTTTGCTAATAAGCCGTTCTCTGTCTAGCCAAGCTAGTAGTAAGCCACATTATTACTCCAAGAAATCAATTCCTAGCCACAACAAAACTCCATTACTCTCCTCTGCTTTCATACATTATTAGATCTTTAGCAAGCATCAATAACCAAATTTCGAATAACCCACGCTACCATACAGTTAAATCAAATTACCAAGATCAAATTTGAAAAATATCATAAAAAAGTGAAACAAAGAATATTGCATTGCAATGCATTGTTAGTATATCCCATAGCAATATCATACATATCATTATCACCACCACCAACACCAGAAATTTCGATCTTGGTTACCCATCACGCTTCGGTCTCAAGTGTTCAACTGTTCATCGTGTCAGCTTTTTTTTTTTTGGTTTTTGAAAGGCATCGTGTCAGCTTTTATAGGTGCATAAAGAGGAGATTTTGAGGAATTTAATTTTGCCCCGAATATGCCATCAATGAAATTAAAATTCCATAAACATGACAAAACATGTGAGGGAAAGTCTAAAATGCCCTTACACTGGAACGGCCACTGACACGCGGACACGCCTCTGCCTACACCCATTACATATGGTTGAGCGACATTTTCTCAAGCTGACAACCAGTCTCGACCTCAATGGTTACATAATTATGGTAATCATATTCATTCTCGATCTACATTTGGTTTTATTTAATCAATTTTTTAATTGCTTGAATATTATCGAAAATATACAGATTATGATTCAATAATTTGTTCATTTTTCCATGACTATCTAACTATAATTAAGTAATTTATCTACGTATTATAACGAGCAAAAAAATGAATTAAAAAAGTGTGTAATTTTTTTTTAAAGAAAGCTAACAAAAAATTGAGAGAGAGGGGGGGGGGGGGAAGGTATTTAGGTACTTAAGTTGTAGATCAAATTTGGGAAGTGTATTATGCATGCAAATAATATGAATAAATGAAGTTAAAATGATTAGAAATAATAACAAGAAAGTCAATGAGAGAACGATTAACAAAATTTCTTCACGGGTTCGCTATTTCATTTCTCAATCTCTTGCTATATTTGATTGATGGGTATTTATAACCAATAAAGTACATCAATTAGTCGTGCATTCAGCAACACACTTTGTGATGCACAATTCATAAATATTTTTTATAATTCACTTTCTAAAGTTATTAGTGTGAAAGCATATTATTTTGATCAAGAGGTGGATAAACAAATCTTATAACAACAACGAAGATTTTTTCCCATTTTTTAAAAAAAAAATTAATTAAAGAGAAATGAAGCAAAATACAGAGACAACTATATCAACATTTGACTAGATATCACAGGCTGAACCCATCTAATCGCCGTGTGGAGACTTGAAAACCAAAACATGGTGAGAGTGTCAGCAGCTGAATTTCTTTCGCGAAAGCTATCTGTAGGTACAATGAGATTAATTCTTATTATAAGAAATTAGAAGTAAAAATCGGCATCCCAATTTTCTTGCAAGTAAAAATGCTCATTAGTTATATTACCACAGTGCTTTGGAAATTCCAGGCACAGAGACCTTTGCTTCAACAATGCACACATCATTTACAAGCAAACCATTGCCTACCTCGTTTAAGTAACCGACTTAAGCAAATCTTAGCCAACCCCAACCCGCACTTGATCCCGGATTCGCAGTGTGAAACGCACTTGTATTTCAAAACCACGAGTTATAACTGATGAATCAGTTAATGCCAAGTGCATAGAAAGATGACTCGCCGGTTCCACTTTTGATTCCCTTCGGAGGGAGATCTATCCTCTTGAAAAAATTCTACTAAGGGTTAATTTTCAGATGTGGCATTCAAGTAGATGGTATGAGTAAAGATATTAACCAAATAATCATTTTCATATGATAGAATTTCTTTTGCATCAACTATATCACACGTGTATATTTTTGAACCCTAATTAAGTATAATTATCCGCAGGTTTGGACGGCTGTTTGATCATAGTTTAAGTCCAAGCTTGGTGAGGACGTTTGGACCGGAGCACCATTTCAAAGAACATACCAACTGGTTTTTCCATTGCAACGAATTCCTCCAACTTACTATAATTCTTCAAGTACCAAAACTAATATTGAAGAAAGATTGATTATAATAAGATTTTCCAAGGGTTAAAGTTCTCTCAAGGGCAATAGTTTTTCCTTTAAAATATCTAAAAGTGACCATGGTGTATATAAAGCATATCAAGGTTAAGTTATACAATTCAAGAATAAATTTTTAGAAAGAGTCAGAATGACTACTGATATCCACCAAATTTTGGAAACTGATGGTAGCAAGAATGGAATGGAAAGCTAAGGGTAAAGGAAAGGGGAATAGAATAGGGAAATGAATATTGATTTCTTTAATTTGTTTGGTTTGGTCAAGAAATATTGATTCTTTCGTTTGGTTACAAGAATGGAATGGTAAGGGAAAGAAAACAACTATAATACAAATGAACAAAAATATCCTCTACTAGAAAACGTATATCTCAACGAGTTGAAGCAATATTTTAGTTGTTCTATTTTCTATTATCAAATATTATATAATTAACTTTCAAAATTTAGGTCCAATTTAGTATTGTGG
Source organism: Citrus trifoliata (assembly GCA_018350135.1). Taxonomy (NCBI): domain Eukaryota; kingdom Viridiplantae; phylum Streptophyta; class Magnoliopsida; order Sapindales; family Rutaceae; genus Citrus; species Citrus trifoliata. The sequence goes on along the minus strand of CM031388.1, from coordinate 14,532,809 downwards.
TTAAGTAGTACTTTAGTGATTGATAAATATTTTTTGATGTTATTTGAAAATTAAGTTGATTTTATTTCACATTTATATGATAAAAAGCCTGTAATACCAAGGACATAGTCAAGCTTACATATTGTGACTATAAAGCAAAATACAAACAAGACAAAAGCAACAGTGGATTAGATATCACATGCTAAACCCATAAGAAGGCATCCCCATGTAATCTCCATGTGGAGACTTAACAACCAATATTATCGAGAGTCAGCAACTGGATTTCTTTGACAAAAGGTATGGGTACAATGAGATTAACTCTTAATATAAGAAATAAAATTAAAAATTAGTTTCCCAATTTTCTTGCAAGAGTAACAATGCTTATTAGTTATTCATTACAGGGCTTTGGAAATTCCTAGCACAGGCACCTCTGCTTCCACAATGCACACATCATTCACAAGAAAACCATTTTCTGCCTTGTTAAAGTAACTGAGTTCAACAAATTTTGGCCAACCCCAAGATTTATCTGAGGTAGTGAACCCGCTACTAGCTGCAAGAACGACAATAGAAACCTGAAGTTATTTGTATTTAGCTACAAAGCTTATTGAACTATATTACCTATTAAAGTTTGGGTTTATAATAATTTACTTTTTTTTTCATGATGCTTTGACAGCACTTGATCCCGGATTCGCAGGGTAAAATGCACGTATATTTTAGAGCCATGAGTTATCGTTGACGAGTCAGCCAATTCCAAGTACATAGAAATATGACTGCCCCTACCTGCTCCCTGTCCTTTGGGATAGAGTTTTATACTCCTGAAAAAAATCAACAAGAGTAAAGTCTAAGTCTCTGCATTCCATTAAACATTAACTTTCAGATGTGGCATTTAGATTATATTTATGAATAGGGAAACAAATAAGTTTTAACAATTCATTTTACATTATACATTCGAAGAAGTGATTTTAACATGATGCATCTTTTTAACAAGTTGTATTATTCAAAACTCATAAAAATATTGCACATGTGAATCCCAAGTATTAGTCATGCTCAAGTCTAGACTTTGTCTATGATATATATACATACCACTTTTGATCTCCAGCAACGAATACTTCTGATTCGTAAAGCTTTGCCTCTAACTTTGAAAAGTTCTCGATCTTCCAAACATGCTTATAATTGGAAGCATATGTCAATTTCGTCATGGAAAGGCACTCCCCTTTGCATTTGTTCCTTTCTTTAACCGATAATTCTGCCCCAAACACACATGTATCTCCCACAAGATATCCATTCGAAGCATCGTTAAATTCTTCAAGCGGAATGAATTGATCAAAACCCCATTCAAGCTTCAATCTATGAAAACGTCTTTCTTTTCCCATGCCATCTATCACATGAAGGTGACCCGGCCCAAATCATTGATTAGGTCTCACTTAAATAAATAAGAACAAAACAATCATAAACATTGTTGAGTGTAATAGTCAACCTTGAAGAATCAAGAACTCGTCTTTGTTCTGATCAAGCACAAATAGGCGGAAAATCACATCGACTTCCCAACCAAGGCCAAGTGAACTTGTGTTTGCCATAGCCAAGTAGAGTGAGATGTGATCTTTCACGTTTTTGTTTTTATTTCCATTTGGGTAGACAACAAGTTTCCTGAAACCATCATGAATTCAAAATAACATATTAGATTATGATATGTAATTCAGTAATAAGGTGATCTGAATATAGTGTATAATTGGGTTTTGGGCCACACCACTTGTAGCCTCCAGCATCAAATTCCAAAGATTCATAATTTTCCACATCATTCTCCACAAGAGATGAAAATGCCTCTATTTTGAGTAAGAATTGTGCCGGTGGTACATGTGAAATGGATCTTGAAATTGCTGTCAAGAGTAATTTTAACACTGATTAGAAAATAACAGGCTAGAAATGTTCGATCCACATATATAAATATACATAGAGAAGGGGAGTTGGGGAAAGAGCCTAGAGAACATACCAACTTGGTCTACGAAGTCATTTTCCATTGCAACGAATTCCTCCAAACTACTGCAATTCTTCAGGTACTAAAACTAGTACTGAAGAAAGATTGATTATAATAAGATTTTTCAAGGGTTAGAGTATTATCCCAAGAGTAATAGTTGTTCTTTAAAATATTTAAAGGGGACCATGGTATATATAAAGCACCAAGGTTGAGGGTTTATACAATTCAACATTAAATTTTCAGAAAGAGTCTAACTATTGATATTCGCCAAGTGTTGGAAACTGATGGTTGCAAGAATGGAATGGAAAGGGGAATGCAATGGGGAGAAGGGATATTGATTCTTTAATTTGTTTGGTTTGGTCAAGGAATATTGATTTCTTTGCTTGGTTGCAAGAATGGATGGTAAGGGGTAAGAAAACAACTACAATACAAATGAACAAGAATATGTACCCTCCACTCAAAAAATTTGTATTTCAACGAGCTGAAGCAATATTTTAGTTGTTCTATTTTCTATTATCAAATATTATAAAATTAGCTTCCAAAATTTAGGCCCAATTTAGTATTATCATTGCAATTTACTATCAAATATTGAAAAATAGGATATTATTGAATCCTAATTAGATCCAACCACAGCGTTGTGCATAGCAGCTTAGATGATATATAATTATGTTAATTAGTTAATCAACGTAAAAATGCCAATATGATACTCAAACATGGGCAAAGTGTTAATGGAGCAGTGATACCACAAAAGAACATAACCTTCCTCCCTCGCATATAATGTTAAACAACTGCAAGACCGCTAGCTAGCTCTTCAAAGGTATTCAAGTCCAAAACAGAGCCACGATTATCACTAGCTCACTTATTGCACTGATACATGAATAGAAGCATCAATTTGATTTGATCACCATCAAAATTTCTGAAACAAATTGACTGACAAAAGGGAGGGAAACTAAATTCTGCTTGGCCGAAAATCATGTGACGTGGGACCCGAAAGCTTATAACCACAACCCCAAAACAAAGTCTCAGAAATTTATAAAAAATGATACTACCGAGCATACTACAGTCATATGACCTGGGTCACCAACTCTCTTCTTTTTTTTTTTGGGCCCTCACGCTCGTTGGTTCAATTGTCTTCATACTACCAAAAAATGCATCTTTTGTTTGTTGGTTCCTGCATTGATGAATAAGCAATATGTGAATGACAACTTGTTCTATCATCTCATTGTAGGTTGCATTAAAATTTCTGTTCTTATTTCTGAAAAGTTTTCCTCGGTCGTGATTGTTTACGCAAGCATTAGGAAAACTCATAACTCTTCACCTTATTGTTTTATTTACTTTCACATTATTGAAAAGATTTATCTTGCTCTGTTTTTGAGCAGGCTAAGATGAAAAGAATTCATATTGGCTTGCTCTGTTTTCGATTAATTTTTTTCTTTTTAATTTGCAAATTGAGTTGGTGGTACTGATAAGGACATGTTTTTTTCTTCATTATTTCCTTCAAATAAAAAACTAAAGCTCCTACTATACACAGGAAACGCCATTGCCTCAGTCCAAGAACAGAGGTTTTTTGTGAGATTTGATGATTTCGTGAGGAAATTTGACTGACGTAACTTGAGAAACCAGAGTTCGGCAATTCAAAATAGCTCATTGTAGAAATAGTACTAGTAATTAATTAGCATTATCAACGCCACTACTAGTAAATATGGTTTGTAGTGGATCAATTGCTCCCCTGGATTATTAGCAAAATGGTTGGCACTTTGGCTATATCCATAAATTAATAAATATTAATTTATCTTTATAGAAATAATATCACATTGATAATATGAACTTTTATGAAATATAGTGGTAGCATAATTGGAGAATTTAGTGATTCTGAGCTAGTATAATTAGAAAATTTAGTGATCCTAAGGTAGTATTGCTAGAGAATTTAACAAAATATCCTAAGGTAGTATTGCTAGTATAATTAATTTAGTAATTAATTAGCATTATCCACGCCACTACTAGTAAATATGGTTTGTTTGCGGGGACTTTAATCAACCGCAAAAAGCCTTATTTTCTTGCTTCCCTGGATTATTAACAAAATGGTTGGCAGTTTGGCTATATCCATAAATTAATGAATATTATTTATCTTTAGAGATATAATATCACGTTGATAATTGGATTTTTTTTTTTATGAAATATAGTAGTAGCATAATTAGAGAATGTAGTGATTTTGAGCTAGTATAATTAGAAAATTTAGTGACCTTTTTTTTTTGAGTAAAGAAAATTTAGTGATCTTGATTGAATGAATCAATCACTTGATAATTCTTTGGTTAGATTGCATGACTAGATCACAATTACATGGTGATTTATCAAAAGAGATTTTTTGGAGGCAATAGATTAAACCGATCTCTCTCTCTCTCTCTCTCTTATTTCTCTTACCACAGCACATATAATACAACAATAACTTCTCTTGTAAAAAAAGTAATAATGATCGATAAAATGCATAAAGCATTATGTCAGTACAACAAAAAAAAAAAAATCACAGACATATCATATATATTTAGCTTTAAATTAATTAATTATTAATACATGTATTAATTGGGTCCTATAAAAAAATAATATTTTTAAATATATTATCTAATAAAATTTATCGAATTATTAATTTACCATATTGACTCTAAGTTACAACGACAAAAACTATTATTTAATTGGAGTTATCAATTTATCGAATATTAATTCAACAAGATTCTATTCTACTTTGTTTTCATTTTCTTACTAAGTGAAATTATTAGTTCTCTTTCATCCTAATTTTCTTCGTTTCAACTACATTTTTTTTTCTTTTTTTTTTTTAATCAAAATCTTAGAAGAGAAGCATTACAGCGTAGGGGATATAATGAACTTCTCCTTAAAGAGATGCAGAGAAATAGAAAACCAAAATCACACTAAAAAGTTAGCTGGACAGCATAAACAATAAACGACGTAAGAGTTATCTTGGAAAACCACAAGAGAGATAAATTTCCTGATAGCTAAAATAAATTTCCTAGATTACCCAGGCAGTCAGCATCACCCAATAAAAGAACCCATTTGGAGGACAATTAATTACTTGTTATAATGGCTCGGAAATTACAAGCACAGTGACCTCAGCTTCCACTTCCAGCCTTCCACCACGCAAACGCCATTCACTAGAAATCCAGTCTCTGGCTCATCTAACTCACTCAATGAAATGAATCTTGGCCGGCCCCAGTTATCGCTTGGTGTATGGAACCAGTCTTTATTCTCTGCTAGAGTAAAAGGAACACTCTCGTTATATTATTTGGATTTGCCTCAAATACTAATTGCATGTAAACACACATTTTACCTCGAAAAGATTTATGTTTTGCCCCCACTTGATCTATGATTCGCAATGTATGCTCCGCATATATATTCTTTAATCACCTCGACTGTGGAATCTCCCAAAGCCAAGTACAGAGAAAGATGATCGCCATCACCACAGCTGTTTCCAATCTGGGGGAATGTGCATCACAAACAAAGAAACAAACAAACATTACCAGAAGCAACTATGCAGTTACTGGTTCGGAAACAAAAAACCTAGTCACTGAAAACGGAGAGAACAATTACTATCTTTGCCAGCTTTCGCAGCACACAGCCCTCCAGTAATTAGTGCATCAAGCAACAGGTCCATAACTAGCATGGATGAATTTCAAATTTAGGAGTCCAATAATGCGAGCGGTTTGAGTGAGATATTATAACTGAATTATTGGCGATTAAAACTTCAGAAAGTAACAGGTGTCTGATAAGCTTCTACCTTCACTTTTGCAGCAACCACTGCATAATGTCCTTTCGCAGCACTCCATCAAACCCATTTCTATTGTAGTTCAAACTCAACAGATCAGATCCATTTGTCTCAAGATGCCTATACTGGGTTGTGGTTCCTGCAGGCCTTGGATGCTGCATCATCATGGCAATGGTAGAAAAGGGTGGTTTAGATGTTTGGACTCCAGGAGTTTTTGGATTCGAGGACTTCATTCCATGGTTGGTCATGCTCATGCTGGGGCCATGTGACAGTTTCTCAGGGGGACCACATATCTGGGCAGATGGTTTCAGTCGGTCAAGCCAACGTAGAATCCAGTTACCAACATTTCTACCAACTTCTATGTCCCTCTCTTGTATGTTCCTGTGAAACTTGAGAGCAACATCAAAGGCAGCACGTACTCGGCTGTGGAAAAAATCAATGAAGAATGAAGGTCAGTCTTCAAAAAACATTGGCAGTTCCAAGTTGTTGGAGTAATAAATTTGTCATTATTCAAAACAATTGTAGAAATAACAGTATTTTCCAGCTAGTAACTGACATAACAGCAGCAGTTAAACAGTAGAATGGAATCCAATGAGCCAACCAGAGGGAAGAATGCAATGCTCACGCAGTGCTGTGGTCAATATCACACTGAGACTCAGAGTGGAGGATGTGCAATTATTGGTTTCATGAGGCATACTAAATCAATTCAAAGTCCAAAGTATTGAAACAATTAACTAATTTAGGATTTCCATTTTATGCAGAGGGTTTCATGAATAATTACAACTAGATCGGAAGGATTCTGGAACAAAGATATGTGCCCTGGTAACTTACTTTCATGAAGTTAATAACGTCCTACTAACAAACATCAAAATACAACGACTCATTAAAAAGAAAAGCACAGAGAACTTTCAATCTATCATTTCAAAACAGTCTCTTTGAACTAAACAAGAGTACAGCTATAGCTTTGGACGTTAGTGCTTGTGCTTCTCCAAAATCTTCATATCACCCAAAGAGAGACAGCAATTTAAGAATGTGCTCATAATAATGAAATTAGTTCTGGTATCCGAGCATTGTAGCTTGATTGGATAATAAGTTCACAGGAATACATGAGACTCTCTGACTGCTTCACCTACAGGTACTACAAGAAGCTGGCAAACATGTTATTTTGACATCAAGTGTTCAACATAATGCCGAAACAGCAAAAAAATTTTGTTAAAAGTTTGGTATAGCAAATCTAAAAGATAAGTTGATTCAAATCCCATAATTGGCACATAGACAAAACTAGTTGGAGGTTTGCAAAACTTTGCAATAGAAATTATGCACCAATCTAGAGCGAGAGAATGCAGGTTGCAATTGCTGATATTCAACGATCAACTGAGTTGATAGTAACTTCTCTTAATCTTTTTAAGGATTGGCTTTGCTCCATAATTGGTTAAATAAAAAATTCAGCAACCTAGCCTATACAATATGTCATAAGATCACAGATTTAGAAGCTGATTTTATTATGAAATGCACAGGGCCATTCTAAGTCAGATAGGAATGAATAATTGCTTTCAGGGAAGAGCTCAGTGGTCTCTCATATTGCACATGATATCAAGTCAATGTGAACCATTCACATCAGTTTACATCCAAGCTGAAGTAGAAGTGACAGGATGCACAATGAACTAGTTGAAGTACTAAACTAAAGTTTTTCCCTTCATATTCTTATATAATTAACACAGCTAAAATACAGATTTGTACTTTGTTATAGCCGTATTCAAACACATATGTTGACCTCTGTATAACTAAACTTCAATGGAGCTCATTAGATTGGAAGCAATAAGTTCATTGGAATAGCCAAGATGGGGCACACTCAAACGTAAACAAGCAGAATACAATAGGTGCATCTAGCAAGAAAACTTCCATTTTAAGAGATGGTCTAACGGCATGGCACTCACACAGAAAATTCAGACAACGAATAACAATTTATGAACCACCGTCAAAGTAACTTTTCAAAGAGATGATTAATATGAAGGCAAAGACAAGCCGTTGTTATTGCGGACACATAGTCTAAGATAATGGATACATAGTCTAAGATAATCCCATGCCGTAGGATGCGTGGCTGCAACATATTGAACTCAGATTTGACAAAATCAACTCCACACAATCCATCAAAATCCCATTGAAGAGGCATAAGAAGGTAGAAATTTCAGCTGAAAAGTGTTTGAAGAAAGAGAAATAGAAGAGAGAACAGTAAAATAGGTAGTGAGAAGAGAGAATACAAGGGAAGAACAAGGAGAAATTCTATGAATCATTGACCCCAAAAGAAAACCAAAATCCATGCAATACCTCCCAAAAGAGCATATGCTTTTGTGGTTTTTGATAGCATAGGATTACTCCCCAAGGAAATATATAAGTACATACAAGATGCCACAAGGATAGCTCACGTCTGTTGCTTCCTATATAGTTACTCCATGGTTAAGTTCACACAACACTAGTTTCTATAAGGTAAACCTGGCTTACTTTCACTGCAATATATGATATCAGTAGACAACAACACTGATATCTGGATAAACTTTTGAAATCAGGTTTTCAGGATCTTTTACAAATTTGTAAGTTTATTCGTTTCACCCTTTCCCTATTCTTCGAAAACCTAAAATTTTGGTTCCTTCTGTCTGTTGCCTTTGCTAATAAGCCGTTCTCTGTCTAGCCAAGCTAGTAATAAGTCCAAGAAATCAATTCCTAGCCACAATGAAACTCCATTACTCTCCTTTGCTTTCTTGCATTAGATCTTTAGGAAGCATCAATAACCAAATTCCGAACCACACACACTACCATACAGTTAAATCAAATTACCAAGATCAGTTTCGAAAAATATCATAAAATCGTGAAACAAAGAACTTTGCATTGCAATGTATTGTTAGTATACCCATATCAGTATCATTCATATCATTATCACCACCACCAACACCACCACCATCATCATCATCATAATCCACTTTTGACTCCAAAATCACCAGCTCTTATTGTCTTAACGAGCATAGCTACAGAACCCATTAATGAAAATTAAAACTTGAACTACCTAGCTTAATCAATAAATACACATGAAAATGCCCATTCCCAATCTGTGACTCATCCGCTAATAACCCTAGTGATAGCTGACCCATCAAGCTACAAATTAATCAGAATCAGACTCAAAACAAAATAATAATAATAATAATAATAATAATAATAATAATAATAATAAACAACACAAATATACCGGTGAACAAATTGACGAATCCGAGGGTGCTTAGGGCTGGTAACGCGACGCTGAATCCTCAAAGCAAGCCTGTAAGTCCGCTTCAGTCCCAAGAAATACGTTGTTCCCAATGTGATCTCCCACAGCACCATTCTCTATTTTTAACTCTCTCTCTCTCTCTGAGTCTCTCTCTGTGAGTGTATTTATGCACTTCTTTTTTTCTAGTTTTATGTTTATTTATTTTGCATATTTTTTTCTTATATTTTGACGTTTCTTTTCTCCCAAGTAAAATCTATGAATTCTTTGATTCAAGCCGCCAGAAAGTTCGATCTTCGTTGCCCATCACGCTTCGGTCTTGAGTGTTCAACTGTTTATTCCGTGAGCTTCTATATGTGTATGCACCGAATACAAAACATGTGATGAAAAGTCTAAAATGCCCTTATATTGGAACGGCCATATGCACGCCTCTCGGCCCTGCCTACACCCATTACATATGGTTGCGCGACATTTTCTCAAGGTGACAACCAGTCTCGACCTCAATGGTTACGTAATTATGGTACTCATATTCCTTCTCGATCTACGTTTGGTTTTATTTAATTAATTTTTTTAATTGCTCGAATATTATCGAAAATATACAGATTATGATTCAACAATTTGTTAATTATTCCATGACTATCTAACTATAATTAAGCAATTTATCTACGTATTATAACGAGTAAGGAATTAAATTAAAAAAGTCTGTAACTTTTTTAAAAAAAATAACAAAAAATTGAGAGAGAGATAGAGGGAAAAAAATAGGTATTTAAGTTGTGTTGTTATATTGGATGAATGTATTTCATAGTATTTTTTTATGGCATTTTTAAAATTAAAAAAAAAATAATAATAGAAAAAAGCCCTCTACATCTCTTCCAGGTTGAAATTACCTAGTTAAATAGAGAATTTTATTTTTTAAAATAAAAATTACGCTGCCATTGACTGGCGTTATCAATGCATAATAATGATAAAAAAATAAATGATTTACTCATTGGAAGTGTTAATTTTGCATAAAATACACTATATAGTTGGAAATATGAGAGTTAAAATATTCCCAAATATTTAAATAAAATTTGAGGTAAATAACAATGTATATTAGCATTTCTAACTCCATAGAGTTGTAGATCAGCTCACAAGGATTCCATTGGTACATGTTTTGATAGTGAAATGCATCTCCAACGAGTCTTCGATGACGGTCTGGCGATTCAACTTAGTGCTTTTTCTTTTTTCAAATAAATTATCCTCTTAAGTTAAGAAAATAAATATTAATTATTTGCACTTTAACTTATTTAAAATTAATTTTATTAGAGAATAATAATGGAATTTTTGTATTCCAATAGATGAGAAATTCGAAATCCTTACCCATTGATAAGGAATACAAATTCTTCAATCTGATGGAAATTGAATTTTAATGAAAATTCAATTCTATTGAATTTGATCCAACCAAATAGTGGAAAGTGAAAAAAAAATCAAATTCTTTTCCTCTCCCCACTCCTCTACCCCCAAGCAATCATGGCCTAAGGGTTAATTTTCAGATGAGGCATTTAATTAATTAGATGATATGAGTAAAGATATTAACAAACAAATCATTTTCATATGATAGAATTTCTTTTGCATCAACTATATCACATCGGTATATTTTTGGACCCTAATTAGATATAATTATCCTCAAGTTTGTACGTCTGTCTGATCATAGCTTAAATCCAATCTTGGTAGGGACGTTTGGACCGAAGCACCATTTCAAAGAACATACCAACTTGTTTTTCCATTGCAACAATTTCCTCCAAATTACTATAATTCTTCAAGTACCTAAACTAGTACCGAAGAAAGTTGATTATAATAAGATTTTTCTAGGGTTAGAGTTCTCTCAAGAGTAATATTTTTCCTTTAAAATATCTAAAAGGGACCATGGTATATAGAAGCATATCAAGGTTAAGAGTTTATACAATTTAAGAGTAAATTTTCAGAAAGAGTCAAAATGACTGTTGATATTTATCAAATTTTGGAAACTGATCGTAGCAAGAATGGAATGGAAAGCTAAGGGTAAAAAAAAAGGGAATAGAATGGGGAAAGGAATATTGATTTCTTTAAATTGTTTGGTTTGGTCAAGGAATATTGATTCTTTCGTTTGGTTACAAAAATGGAATGGCAAGGGGAAAGAAAACAACTATAATGCAAATGAATAAAAATATCCTCCACTAGAAAATGTATATTTCATTGAGTTGAAGCAATATCTTAGTTGTTTTGTTTTCTACTACCAAATATTATATAATTAACTCGCAAAATTTAGGTTCAATTACGTATTGTGGTTGAGCAGTACTTAAGTGTTTGTTAAATTTTTTTTTATGTGATTTGAAAGTTAAGTTTTTTTTTTCTCTTATTTATATAAAGGCATACTTTCATAGATGATAATTAAGTGCAAGATTGTGTAAAACACACCCAAGATTTTATTTTTAAAAGGGGCTGACACTAAATTAGGTCTTCTGCTCTAACCCCTACCTTAGATCTCCCAAATCCTGCTTTAGAAGACCCCATCTCTTTCTTCACAAATTTGGCAAATTCGTTGCCAATTGCAATTGCTTCCAGTTTAGACATTTTCCTTGATTGACACTTTATTAAAACATCCTTGGAAAAGTATTTGGATGCATATCCCAACATTTTAGGATGATTTAATTTTACTAAATTAATTAACAAGTAAGGGTTATAAACAATTTTTTCTGGACTAGACCGGGCTACAGTCCGGTCTAACCCACGTGTGGGTCTGCCACTAAGTTTACTAGTTGCGACTATAAAGCAAAATACAAATAGGACAAAAGCAACAATGGATTAGATATCACATGCTAAACCCATAAAACAACAGCTGCATGGAATCTCCATGTGGAGACTTAAGAACCAATTAACCACCAATTATCGAGCGTCAGCAACTGAATTTCTTTGCCAAAAGAGGTGGGTACAATGAGATCAACTCTTATTATAAGATATAAAATTAAAAATTGGCATCCCAATTTTCTTGCAAGAGTCACAATGCTCATTAGAATATATATTACAGGGCTTTGGAAATTCCAAGCACAGGCATCTCTGCTTCCACAATGCACACATCATTCATAAGAAAACCATTTCCTGCCTTGTTCAGGTAATTGAGTTCAACAAATTTTGCCCAACCCCTAAATTTGTTTGAGGTATTTAACCATTCTCCAGCTGTGAACACAACAATAAAAACCTTAAGTTATTTGCATTTAGCTACAAAACCTATTGAACTGAATTACCTGTTAAAGTCTGGATTTATAATAATTTGCCTTTTTTTTCATAATGCTTTGACAGCAATTGATTCTAGATTCGCAGTGTAAAATGCACGTATATTTTAGAACCACCAGTTATAGTTGACGAGTCAGTCAATTCCAAGTACATAGAAATATGACTGCCACTAGCTTCTCCCAGTCCTTTGGGAAGGAGTAGTATCTTCCTGAAAAAAAATCAACGGTAAAGTTTAAGTCTCTGCATTGAATTGTATATATTATCAATATATTAACTTTCAGATGTGGCATTTAGATTATATATGTGAATAGAGAAACAAACAAATTTTAACAATTCATTTTACATTATACATTTGAAGAAGTGGTTTTAACATGATACATCTTTTTAACAAGTTGTATTATTCAAAACTCAAAAGAATTTCTTTTGCATCAGAAATCTATTGCAAACGTACAAATGAACCCTAAAGTGATAGCCATGCTCGGGTCTAGATTTAGTCTATGATGTATTAGAGTTTTAAATTGCTGTTAAATGTAGAACTTTGATAATATTTCAAATACGAATTTTATGAACTCCGACTGTCCGGATTTGAACACCATTTCAGAAAGTATACATACCACTTTTGATCTCCCACAAGATATCCATGCGAAGCATTAATAAATTCTTCAAGCGAGATGAATTGATCAAAACCCCATTCAAGCTTTAATCCATGAAAACGTCTTTGTTTTCCCATGGCATCTATCACATGAAGGTGATCGGCCCAAATCATTGGTCAGGTCTCACTAAAATAATTCAGCACAAAACAATCATATACATTATTGAGTGTTTGAGTGTAATAACTAACCTTGAAGAATCAAGAACTCGTCTTTCTTCTAATCAAGCACAAATAGGCGGAAAATCACATAGACTTCCCAACCAAGGCCAAGTGAACTTGTGTCTACCATAGCCAAGTAGACTGAGACGTGGTCTTTCACATTTTCATTTTTATTTTCATTTGGGTAGACAACAAGTTTCGTGAAACCATCATGAATTCAAAATAACATATTAGATTATGATATGTAATTTAGTAATAAGGTGATCTGAATATAGTGTACAATTAGGTTTTGGGCCACACCACTTGTAGCCTCCAGCATCAAATTCCAAGGATTTATAATTTTCCACGTCATTCTCCACAAGAGATGAAAATGCCTCTATTTTGAGTAAGAAATGTGCCGGTGGTACATGTGAAATGGATCTCGAAATTGTTGTCAAGAGGAATTTTAACATTAATAAGAAAATAACATGCTGGAAATTTTTAATGCACATATATAAACATTTATAGAGAAGGGGAGGTGGGGAAAGAGTCAGAGAACATACCAACGTGGTCTACAAAGTCATTTTCCATTGCAGCAAATTCCTCCAAACTATTATAAATCTTCAAGTACTAAAACTAGTACTGAAGAAAGATTGATTATAATAAGATTCTTCAAGGGCTAGGGTATTCTCTCAAGAGTAATATTTCTTCTTTAAGATATCTAGAAGGGACCGTGGTACATATAAAGCATTAAGGTTGAGGGTTTATATAATTCAACATTAAATTTCTAGAAAGAGTTAGAATGACTATTGGTATTCACCAAGTTTTGGAAAATGATGGTTGCAAGAATGGAATGGAAAGGGGAATGCAATGGGGAAAAGGGATATTGATTCTTTAATTTGTTTGGTTTGGTCAAGGAATATTGATTTCTTTGCTTGGTTGCAAGAATGGATGGTAAGAGGCAAGAAAACAACTACAGTACAAATGAATAAAAATATGTACCCTCCACTAAAAAACCGTGTATTTTGACGAACTGAAGCATTATTTTAGTTGTCTATTTTCTATTATCAACTAATATATAATTAACTTCCAAAATTTAAACCCGATTAAATACTATGGTTGAGCAGCACTTAAGTGTTATGTAAATACTTATTGATTTAAATTCATTTTATTTCACACTCGTAAGATAAAAAAAGTCTATAGTACCTTACCTATTGCGACTGGCAGAATACAGAGAGAAAAAAAAAAGCAACAATGAATAAGATATCGCAAGCTAAACCCATAAGAAGGCATCCCCATGTAGTCTCCATTTGGAGACTTAACAACCAATTAACCACCAATTATCGAGCAGCAACAATTGAATTTCTTTGTCAAAATATTTGGGTACGATGAGATTAACTCTTATTATAAGAAATAAAATTAAAAAATTGGCATCCCAATTTTCTTGCAAGAGTCACAATACTCATTAGAATATATATTACAGGGCTTTGGAAATTCCAAGCATAGGCATCTCTGCTTCCACAATGCACACATCATTCACAAGAAAACCATTGCTTGCTTGTTCAAGTAACTGAGTTCAACAAATAAGTGCCAGCCCCAATCTTCGATTGAGTTCCTAAACCATGTACTGGCTGCAGGAACAACAATAAAAACCTGAAGTTATCTGTATTTAGCTACTACGCTTATTGATGAACTTCAATACTTGTTAAAGTTTGGGTTAATAATAACAAGGGTAAAGTTTTATGATTATGCTTTGACTACACTTGATCTTGGATTTGCAGTGTGACACAAAGGTATTTTTAAAAACCATGAGTTATAGTTGAGAAGTCAGCCAAATACCAGGTACATAGAAATATGACTGCCATGTCCTTCTCTCTGCCCCTTGGGATAGAGGAGGTATATCTTCCTGAAAAAATCAATAAGGGTAAAGTTTAAGTCTCGGGATTCAGTTGTACATAATTACTAAGAGGTTCCACTTAACAAATTATTAAAACATTAACTTTCAAATGTGGCATTTAGTTTATATATATGAACAGAGAAACAAACAAATTTTAGCAAATCATTTACATTATACATTTGAAGAAGTGGTTTTAACATGATGCACATTTTTAACAAGTTGTACTATTCTAATTTCTTCTGCATTACCATTAGAAATATAACGCACATGTATAAATCAACCTTAAGTATTAGTCCTGTTCAGGTACAGATGTCTAGATTTAGGCTATTATATATTAGAGTTGTACAACTTTGATTATAGTTCGAACCAAGATTTTATGAACTCTGAACGTCTGGAATCTCCAGCAATGAATATTTCTGATTCGTAACGCTTTGACTGCACTTTGAAGAGTTCTCGATCTTCCATGCATGCTTATAAATGGAAGCAGTTGTGAATCTCATCATGAAAGGCACTCTCCTTTGCCTTTATTCCTTTCTTAGCAAAGACTTCAGCTATAAAAACACGCGTGTGTCCTTCAAGATATCCATTCGAAGCATCGTTAAACTCTGAATTGATCAAAACCTAATTCAAGCTTCTTTCATTTCCCATGGCATCTATTACATGAAGGTGGCCCCAAATCATTGATTAGCTCTTAGTTAAATAATTAAATAAGAACAAAATAAACATTGTTCAGTATAATAATTAACCTTGAAGAATCAAGAGCTCGTCTCTTTTCTGACCAAGCACAAATAAAAATCTAATATCTAGTTCACTGTTGTGGACTGGTATGACCATTGATATTCACCAAATTAATTATCTTATTTTGCAGTAACATATTTTTGTGAAACGTAACTAAGTAGTACTTTAGCTACTAATCCTTTTTTTAGTTTAGAAACTACCTCTTTCGAATTCTTAAATGTCCATAAATGATATTGCTTTTAAGTAATATTAATTTCTTGCCCTATTGTACTAAATTTATCTTATCAATACTTCTCTTTAATTAAGAACTAAGAGTTTTTGTCACCATCTCACTTGGTAATATTTGATAGATGTGATTTTATTTCAGGATTAAAATTGTCAGAGATTTCCTTCAAGGATTAAGAATTATGTCAATGAACAAACGTGATCACATTAGTAAGCCATAAAATCAATGAATTTCTTTATTTCGTGAGAAACCAAGAAGAATACTTGTTATTACAATGCCTCGGAGATTGTGAGCACAGTGATCTCAGCTTCCACAACGCAAACGTTGTTCACAAGGTACCTATTCTCTGGGTCATTTAACTTACTCAATGAAACGAATCTCGACCAACCCCACTTATTATCGCCCGGTGCATGGAACCTTTCTCTACCTCCTAGAGAAAAAGAATCATTCTCATTATACACATTATTTGAATTCTATAGCCTCAAATTAAGCTTCTTATTATTATTTTGGGTTAAAGGTACTTTCAAAAACAAAAGTTAAAGAAAACTGCTTGAAAATCACTCAGTCAAGCTGGCAGTGGCTACTAAATTAGTTGCGTATTAAAACAAGCAATGTGCCTTAAGAAGATTCATGCATTGCCCGAACTTGATCTAAGATTCGAAATGTAAACTTTGCGTATACTTTAACAGTACTCCGAACTGTGGAATCTCCAAAAACCAAGAACAAGGAAAGACAATCGCCAGCATTGGGCCTAGTTCCCATGGGTGTAGCTCTGTCTTCCTGAAAACACCGAAACGGTATTTTATTAATTGTACACTGTTGGATCATAAACTTGATCCAAGATGAATAAATTCAAGACCAACTCATGGAAGGTTGATGAGATTTAAATTATTTGTGTTAGGTGTGGTAGGTGTGATTGGCGAAGTAAGTGAGTAATAAGTTTTAATGGATGGTGAGATTTGTTTATTAGTTGAATAAATGAATGGTTGTGATTAGTTTGTTTCATGTATAAATACCCCCTTTCCTATTTGGTTTAAGTATCAAGTGAAGTAACAAAATCTCTAAGTTGTAGAAAGTGAAAAATAAGAGTTGTAGTTGGTGAAGAGTATTATTAAAAAAATAAAATAGTGTGTTTTTTAGTGTTATATGTGTTAAGTCTCCAACATACACTCACTGACAACTTTGTCCCAAGAACTCATTATTTATTATACCTGTAGAAATTAAAAAAAAAATTAAAATCTTTGATACGATTTGTGATTTCCAGCATCGAAAACTTGTGATTCCTCATATCCTGCGTCTAAGTTCTCGATCTTCCAAACACACTTACCACTAATTGAAATTTCTTTTATAGATCGGCACTCTCTTTTGAATTTGTTTCTTTCTTTAACAAGGACTTCAGCTTAAAAAACACACGTATCTTCGACAAGGTGTCCATTCGAAGCATCATTGAAAGCTCTAAGCGGGATGAATTTATCGAAACCCCATACATGCTTCAGTCCATTAAACCGTCTTTCCTTTCCCATGATATCTATCATATTACAAGCAACCACTCATTATGCATGCATTCAAATTTTTTTCCTAATGTTGCAATATACAATTCTGCACACTAAATTTGATTTAACCTTGAACTACACAGTAGTTTTCTTGGTTCTGATCAAGTAAGAACAGACGAAAAACTGCCGAGACTTCCCAATCCAAAGTAAATGAACTTGTGTTATTAAGGATAAGAATATATATATCTGTACCACTTGTATCCTCCAACTTCAAATTCTCCTGATTCATATTCCTCTTCTGCTTTTTCCGCAAGTAATGAAAATGATTTTATTTTGACAATGTAATGAGCCGGTGGTAGTGAAGTGTATCTTGCAATGGCTGTACATTTAAGTAATTTTAATTAACGCTGATTGATTAGAAATAACAATAAGCTGAAAATTTTAAGAATATTGTCCTCTAGAGAACGTGAGAAAAGGTTGAACATACATACCATCTTTGTTAACAAAGATATTTTCCATTGCGAAAAGTTCTCCAAAAAGTTGTTGAATTTTTATTTTTATTTTTGGTAACTTGGACAGCACGAAGTCGTTTTAATAAAAGAAAAAGAAAAGAAAATTACTGGGAGGAGGTACTGAGTTTTATCTCTCAGAAAATTCATAGAATCTAGGACATAAAAATGTGATGCTTGAAAATACAATGAATAAACATGATTTAAGCAAATATACAATGAATCTTCATTAATTACTACATTAGGGGATAAATAAAAAAATTTAATAAAAAGCCTAATGATTGGACTGTTTACATCCTACTTTCTAATTGACCAAACTCGAAAATATAAACTCAATCGAAATTTTCTTTGGTTTCTACTAATCTTTGTTACAGCGCTTAGAAAATTCCAAGCTCATGAAGCAATTGTTCATTTCACAGATTATTTTGAGGGGAGAAATTTCTTGATTGTTAATAATTAAACATAACAAATATATAGATATTAATCGCATGTATAATAATGTGCAAGTATTAAAATGTACTTCAAAGCTCAAAGCGAAAGTAAGAGTTTGTTTGAAATTGAAGTGTTGTAACTTTTAGGGTACAACTATTGTAGAAAAAAATTATAATTATGAAATAAAAATTAATAGTGTATTGTAAAAATAATTTTTAATAATAATTTTGACAAAATTATTAAAGATATAATAGATTTTTCATCGGAAAAAACCTCTTTTTATCCCTAAAATTTCATGCAATAACTCATTTCATCCTTACTTTTTAAATAATAGCTCAAAACATCCTTCCACTAACCACTGTTAGTTTAATGCCGTTAACTAGTAATTCATTTAAATTGGTAAAATATGATTATTATTAAAATGTTTCAAACTATATTAAAATAATTTTTTATACAATTAAGAAACACACTACAAAATATGCCAAATTTATTAATTTTTTCTTAAATGAAATCAACGATGAAGTAATTTGATATAACCACTTAATAGTTTCCATAAGCAACAAATTGTAATTAGCACAATATCTTTAAATCATTAGAAGAAAAAGTAAAAAATACAACCAAATTTTATGTGCTATATATGCTGAAAATTTTCTTAATCTTCAACCAATTTTTATTTTGAACTTTGCCACCACTCTTCTTTGACCATTATTGTCTTCCCAAGTCCTTTCCACTATCTCCCCAAGTCGGCTCACAGTACAATTAGAGAGTATGCTTATACGAATATTAAAATTGTGATTATTTTTTGGACTTAAATATAGAGTCTATAGGGTTTTCATGCGTCCAAATAGAGAGAAGTGTACAATAATTGTTTGAAATAGAAGTTTTCATCTTTTTTGGTATTTATTGTTTAGTGGGATTAAATAAACATCATTTTTAGTTATATGTCAACTTTTATTTATTTTTTAAATTTTCTCTTTAATAGAATATCTTTTTTTTACCCTCAATGAATAACTAACAAACGACATTTAACTAACAGTGAGTTAATAAAAGAATGTTTTGAGTTATTATTTAAAAAGTAGGGATGAAATGAGGTATTACATGAAACCCCAGGGATGACAGAAGATTTTTTTCTTTTTCATCATACAAGTGAAAAATCATATTAAGATAACTTTTAAGCTACAACAGTTATTGTTTATTAAACACTTTAGCGCTGTAGCTCTGCCCAACTTTAAACCCAAACGCACCCTAAGTCTAGATTGACAGAATAGCCCTAAGTTAAAAATGTGCATGAATCTTGAAAAATACGATATTATTGAATCCTAATTAGATCCAACCAAAGCTTTGTGCATAACAGCCTAGATGATATATTTATTTTAAATAATTAATCAACGTGAATATACAAATATGATAATAGCGGTGGTTCAAAAGGTTTGGGTTTCGAATTCGGATTACATTAGGGTTAAGGAGTTGATTGAATATATATTGCAAAATGGGAAAAAAAATAGAAATAATAGAGAAACACACCTTGTATATTGAATATCTTTTTTTTTTTTCTTTTGAAGATAAGTTAACTTAAAATTTAGCTTAATTTTAATCCTAAAAATTTAAGAAACTAAATTAAGTCCTAACTAAACTGAAATTATAAAAACGACTCGAATACGACCAATTTGACTGATTATAATTTGCAATATAATTTTACCAAGACAGAACCATGATTGATTACTTGCACCTTGCATGTTAACAATCAAAAGATCTCTTTGTTTGATGAGAATTTGGCATGAATTGAAATTCAAACACGGGCAAAGTGTTAATGGAGCAGTGATACCAGAAAAAACATAACCTTCCTTCCTCGCCATATTGTCAAACAACTACAAGACCGGTAGCTATCTCTTCAAAGGTACTGAAGTCCAAAATAGAGCCACGATTATCACTAGCTCACTTATTGCACTGATACATGAATAGAAGCATCAATTTTGATTTGATCACCATCAAAATTTCTGAAACAGATTGACTGACAAAAGGGAGGGAAACTAAATTCTGCTTGGCCGAAAATCATGTGACGTGGGACCCGAAAGCTTATAACCATAACCCGAAAACAAAGTCTCAGAAATTTATAAAACATTATACTACCAAGCATACTAAAATCATATGAGGTGGGTCATCAATTTTCATTTTCTTTTCAAGTAATAGTTTAGCGGAGGGAATCCAAAGCTTTTTATGTTATTGTCATTTCTAACTTCATTATTTTTTCCAATTCCATGTTGGATTCACCTGGTAGAAGCATAAGCTAGCAAAGATGAAATGAACCAAGAGCAGGAAGTGAGTTTCTGCCGAATAATTTCTTCTTCTTTTTTAATTGCAAATTGAGTTGGTGGTACTGATAACGACATGTTTTTTCTTCATTATTTCTTTTAAATAAAAAACTAAAGCTCCTATTATACACAGGAAACGCCATTGCCTCAGTCCCAGAACAAAATGTTCGGTACTTTTTTTATATCCAAAAATGAATAAATATTAATTTATCTTTATAGAAATAATATCACGTTGATAATAGGATTTTTTTATGAAATATAGTGGTAGTATAATTAAAGAATTTAGTGATTCTGAGCTAGTATAATTAGAAAATTTAGTGATCTTTTTTTTTTTTAGTAAAGAAATTTAGTGATTCTAACATAGTATAACTACAGAATTTAATGATTTTATCATGTTGTATGATAGGATTTTAATTTGATCTTGATTGAGTGAATCAATCATTTGATAATTCTTTAGTTAGATTGTATAGTTGGATCACGATTACATGGTAACTCATCAACTGAGATTTTTTGGAGGCAATAGATTAAATCTTCTCTCTCTCTCTCTCTCTTATTTCTCTTACCACAACACATATAATACAACAATAACTTCTCAACTGAAAAGTGTAAAAAAAGTAATATTGATCGATAAAATACATAAAGCATTATGCCAGTACAACAAAAAAAATCATAGACATATCATATGTATTTAATTTTAAATTAATTAATTATTAATACATGTATTAATTGGGTCTTATAGAAAAATATTTTTTAAAAAAATATATTATCTAATAAAATTTATCAAATTATTAATTTACCATATTGACTCTAAGTCAAACTGAAGAAAACTATTATTTAATAGGAGTTATCAATTTATCAATATTAATTCTACTTGGTTTTCATTTTCTTAGTAAGTTAAGTTATTAGTTTCTTCGTTTCAACTACTTTTTTTTTCATTTTTCATTTTTCTTTTAAATCAAAATCTTAGAAGAGAAGAATTACAGCGTAGGGGACATAATGAATTTCTCCTTAAAGAGATGCAGAAATAGAACACCAAAATAACACTAAAAAGTTAGCTTGACCGCATAAACAATAGGCAATGTAAGAGTTATTTTGGAAAACCACAAGAGAAATAAATTTCCTGATAGCTAAAATAAATTTCCTATATTACCCAGGCAGTCAGCATCACACAATAAAAGAACCCATTTGGAGGACAATTAATTACTTGTTATAATGGCTTGGAAATTCCAAGCACAGTGACCTCAGCTTCCACCACGCAAGCCATTCACTAGAAATCCAGTCTCTGGCTCATCTAACTCACTCAATGAAACGAATCTTGGCCGGCCCCAGTTATCGCTTGGTGTATTGAACCAATCTTTATTCTCTACTAGAGTAAAAGGAACATCTCGTTATAGTCGTTGGATTGGCCTCAAATACTAATTGCATGTAAACACAGATATTTTACCTCGAAAAGATTTATGTTTTGCCCCCACTTGATCTATGATTCGCAATGTATGCACTGCATATATATGTACTTTAATCACCTTGACTGTGGAATCTCCAAAAGCCAAGTACAGAGAAAGATGATCGCCATCACCACAGCCATTTCCAATCTGGAGGAATGTGCTTCACAAACAAAGAAACAAACAAACATTACCAGAAGCAACTATGCAGTTACTGGTTCGGAAACACAAAACCTAGAGTCACTGAAAACGGAGAGAACAATTACTATCTTTCAGTAAAGAAGCAAAACAACTAAAACCTAGCTTTGCCAGCTTTCGCAGCATGCAGCCCTTCAGTAATTAGTGATCAAGGCTTGATGATCAAGCAACGGGACCATAACTCGCATGGATGAATTTCAAATTTAGGAGTCCAATAATGCTAGCGGTTTGAGTGAGATATTTTAACTGAATTATTGGCAATTAAAACTTCAGAAACTAACAGGCGTCTGAAAAGCTTCTACCTTCACTTTTGCAGCAACCACTGCATAATGTCCTTTCGCAGGACTCCATCAAACCCATTTCTATTGTAGTTCAAACTCAACAGATCAGATCCATTTGTCTCAAGATGCCTATAATGGGTTGTCGTTCCCGCAGGCCTTGGATGCCGCATCATCATGGCAATGGTAGAAAAGGGTGGTTTAGGCCATATATGTTTTGATGAGCTAAACAGATGTCTATCAGATTCCTTGTTTCTAGATGTTTGGACTCCAGGAGTTTTTGGATTCGAGGACTTCATTCCATGGTTGGTCATGCTCATGCTGGGGCCATGTGAAGGTTTCTCAGGGGGACCACGTATATGGGCAGATGGTTTCATTCAGTCAAGCCAACGTAGAATCCAGCATTTCTACCAACTTCTATGTCCCTCTCATGTATGTTCCTGTGAAACTTGAGAGCAACATCAAAAATATGTGCACATACTCGGCTGTGGAAAAAATCAATGAAGAATGAAGGTCAGTCTTCAAAAAACAATGGCAGTTCCAAGTTGGAGGAGTAATAAATTTGTTATTATTCAAAACAATTGTAGAAATAACAGTATTTGCCAGCTAGTAATTGACATAACAGCAGTAGTTAAACAGTAAAATGGAGTCCAATGAGCCAACCAATGGGAAGAATGCAATGCTCAGGCAGTACCATGGGCAATATCACACTGAGACTCTAAGAGTGGAGGATGTGCAATTATTGGCTTCATGAGGCATACTAAATCAATTCAAAGTCCAAAGTATTGAAACAATTAACCAATTTAGGATTTCCATTTTATGCACCAGATCGGAAGGATTCTGGAGCAAAAATATGTGCCCTGCTAACTTACTTTCATGAAGTTAATAACGTCCTACTAATAAACATCAAAATACAACGGCCCATTAAAAAGAAAAGCACAGAAGAACTTTCAATCTATCATTTCAAAACAGTCTCTCTGAACTAAACAAGAGTACAGCTATGATCTCCAGCTTTGGACATTAGTATTTTTGCTTCTCCAAAATCTTCACATCACCTCAAGAGAGACAGCAATTTAAGAATGTGCTCATAATAATGAAATTAGTTCTGGTATCCGAGCATTGTAGCTTGATTGGATAATAAGTTCATAGGAATACATATGAGACTCTCTAACTGCTTCACCAACAGGTTCTACAAGAAGCTGGCAAACATGTTGCTTTGACATCAAGGGTTCAACATAAAGCCAAAACAGCAAAAACATTTTGTTAAGAGTTTGATATGGCAAATCTAAAATATAAGTTGATTCAAATCCCATGATGGGCACACAGACAAAACGAGTTGGAGGTTTGCAAAACTTCGTAATAGAAATTATGCACCAATCTAGAATGACAGAATGCAGGTTGCAGTTGCGAATATTCAACGATCAACTGAGTTGATAGTAACTTCTCTTAATCCTTTAAAGGATTGGCTTTGCTCCATAATTGGTTAAATCACAAATTCAGCAACCTAGCCTATCCAATATGTCATAAGATCACAGATTTAGAAGCTGATTTTATTATGAAAGGCACAGGGCCATTCTAAGTCAGATAGGGAAGAATAATTGCTTTCAGGGAGGAGCCCAGTGGTCTCTCATATTGCATATGATATCAAGTCAATGTGAACCATTCACATCAGCTTACAACCAAGCTGAAGTAGAAATGTCAGGATGCATGATGAACTAGTTGAAGTACTATTCTAAAGTTTTTCCTTCCATATTCTTATATATTTAACACAAATAAAATACAGATTGGTACTTTGTTATAGTTGTATTCAAGCACATATTTGGTCTCTGTACAACTAAACTTCAATGGAGCTCATAAGATTGGAAGCAATAAGTTCATCGGATTAGCCAAGATGGGGCACACTCAAAAGTAGACAAGTAGAGTATAACAGGTGCATCTAACAAGAAAACTTCCATTTTAAGAGATGGTCTAGTGGCATGGTACTCAGACAGAAAATTCAGACCATGAATAACAAGTTATGAACCACCATCAAAGTAACTTTTCAAAGAGATGATTAATACATAGCCAAAGACAAGCCATCATAATTGTGGACTTTTCAAAGAGATGATAATACATAGGCAAATACAAGCCGTCATAATCGTGGACACATATCCTAAGATAATCCCATTCCGCAGGATGCATTGCTGCAACATATAGAATTCAGATTCGACGCAATCAACTCCACATAATCCATCAAAATCCCATTGAAGAGGCATTAGAAGGTGGAAATTTCAGCTAAATTTTTTTGAAGAAATGGAAATAGAAGAAAGAATCGTACCATAGGTAGTGAGAAGAGAGAATACAAGGGAAGAGCAAGGAGAAATTCTATGAATCTTTGACCCCAAAATAAAACCAAAATCCATACAATACCTCCCTAAAGAACACACGCTTTTATGGTTTTTGATGGCATAGGAGTACTTCCTAAGGAAATATATAAGTAATTAGGAGATGCTACAAGGATAGCTCATGTCTGTTGCTTCCTATATAGTTACTCCATAGTTAAGTTCACACAAAAATAGTTTCTGTAAGGTAAACATGGTTTACTTTCACTGCAATATATAACATAAGTAGACGACAACACTCATATCTGGATAAACTTTTGAAATTAGGTTTTCAGGATCTTTTACAAATTTGTAATTTTTATTTGCTTCACCCTCTCCCCCTATTCTTAGAAAACCTAAAATTTTGGATCCTTCTGTCCGTTGCCTTTGCTTAAGCAGTTCTCTGTCTAGCCGCTATTAAGCCACATTACTTCTACAAGAAATCAATTCCTAGCCACAAAACACTCCATTACTCTCCCCAGCTTTGTTACATTAGATCTTTAGCAAGCATCAATAACCAAATTCAAAATAACACACACTACTATGCACTTAAATCAAATTACCAAGATCAATTTTGAAAAATATCATAAAATTGTGAAACACAAGAACATTGCATTGCAAGTATTGTTAATATATCCCATATCAGTATAATCCATATCATTATCAACACCACGAATACCACCATCATCATCATAAACCTCTTTTGACTCCAAAATCAACAGCTCTTATTGCCGTAATGAGCATAGCTACAGAACCCATTACTGAAAATTAACACTTGAAACCACCTAGCTTAATTAAACCCATCTGCTAATAAGCCTATTGATTGCTAACCCATCAAGCTACAAATTAATCAAAATCAAACTCCAAACAAAATGAAATAATCAAATAATAATAACAACAACAGTAACACAAATATACCGGTGAACAAATTGACGAATCCGGGGGTGCTAGGGCTGATAACGCGGCCCTGAATCCTCAAAGCAAGCCTGTACGTCCGCTTCATCCCCAAGAAACACGCCGTTCCCAATGTGATCTCCCATGGCACCATTGTCTCTCTTTGTAGAACTCTCTCTCTCTCTCTGTATTGTTCGTGTATTTATGCACTTTTTTTTTTGTTTTATGTTTATTTATTTTTGGATATTTTTTATATTTTGACGTTTCTTTTCTCCCAAGTATCTATGGATCCCTCGCTTCAGAGAAGTATCTATGGATCCCTTGATTCGAGCCGCCAGAAATGGGCGAATTGCGTGGGATATACTTGTTTTCCCTCAAAATACCTAAAATATACTCCATATATTAAAATTACTAACTTTACACACATATATATTAAAAAAGATCAGGAAAAATACAAAAATAACCTTAATAAAAATACTTAATTTATTTAATATACTTACTCGACTCATTTAATATTCTTACTCAACTTTTTACCGGACCATATATTCGATTTAGTTAATATACTTACTCGACTTATTTAATATTCTTACTCAATTTCTTACCCGATCATATATTCGATTTATTTAATATGCTTACTCAACTCATTTAATATTCTTACTCGACTTTTTACCCGACCATATACTCGACTTATTTAATATGCTTACTTGACTCATTTAATATTCTTACTCAACTTGTTACCCGACCATATGCTCGACTTATTTAATATTCTTACTCGACTCATTTAATATTCTTACCCGACCATATACTCGATTTATTTAATATGCTTACTCGACTTATTTTATATTCTTACTCGACCATATACTCGACTTATTTAATATGTTTACTCGACTCATTTAATATTCTTACTCGACTTCTTATCCGACCATATACTCGACTTATTTAATATGTTTACTCGACTCATTTAATATTCTTACTCGACTTCTTACCCGACCATATACTCGACTTATTTAATATGCTTACTCGACTTATTTAATATGCTTACTCGACTCATTTAATATTCTTACTCGACTTCTTACTCGACCATATACTCGACTTAGTTAATATTCTTACTCGACCATATACTCGACTTAGTTAATATTCTTACTCGACTTACTTGACTCATTTAATATTTTTACTCAACTTGTTACCCGACCATATGCTCGACTTATTTAATATTCTTACTCGACTTCTTACCCGACCATATACTCGATTTATTTAATATGCTTACTCGACTCATTTAATATTCTTACTCGACTTCTTACCGGACCATATACTCGACTTAGTTAATATGCTTACTCGACTTATTTAATATGCTTACTCGACTTATTTAATATGCTTACTCGACTTATTTAATATTCTTACTCGACTTATTTAATATTCTTACTCGACTTTTTACTCGACCATATACTCGACTTATTTAATATGTTTACTCGACTCATTTAATATTCTTACTCGACTTCTTACCCGACCATATACTCGACTTATTTAATATGCTTACTCGACTCATTTAATATTCTTATTCGACTCATTTAATATTCTTACTCGACTTCTTACCCGACTATATACTCGACTTAGTTAATATTCTTATATACTCGACTTAGTTAATATTCTTACTCGACTCATTTAATATTCTTACTCGACTTCTTACCCGATCATATACTCGACTTCTTTAATATGCTTACTCGACTTCTTACCCGACCATATACTCGACTTATTTAATATGCTTACTCGATTAATTTAATATTATTACTCAACTTCTTACCTGACCATATACTCGATTTATTTAATAGGCTTACTCAACTCATTTAATATTCTTACTTAACTTCTTACCCGACCATATATTCGACTTACTTATCTCTAATTCTTACTTGACTAAATTCTCGATTTACCCGACTTCGTACCCGATTTCTTCCTGTATGATTCTTCAATCACTCATAACTTAAATGTATTCTTAAATCCCTACATTGAAATAGTGTGTGTGTGCAAGCACAAAAAATGAATAACGTACTATTAAAATTCATAAATCATTAGGAAGTATACTTATAAGAAAAATAGAGAATGGTGAGAGAAACCCGAAAAAGAGAAACAATGGGAGAAGAGAGATGTGAATTCTTAGTTTTTTTTAAAGTTATTTTTTACTTTTCCTATTTTCATAAGGTATATGTATGTAATAGGATATAAATTTAACATTTAAGGGTAAATTGAGGATATTTAAATAAAAAACCCGCCAGAAATTTCGATCTTGGTTACCCATCATGCGTCGGCCTTAGAGTGTTTATCCGTTCATTGTCTCCGGACTTCATATGTATCTAAAGAGGAATTTTTGAGGATTATGCCATCAATAAAAATAAAATTTCCATAAACATGACAAATATGTGAGGAAAAGTCTAGAAAGCCCTTCCATTAGAATGACACACTCTACCCACACCCAGTAGTTAGCTGCCCGATCTTTTTTTGGTTGACAACTATACTCCACTTTATTTTAACCAATAGTTACATAATTGTGAGACTCATTTTCATATTCGATTTATATTTAATTTTTTAATTGATTTTTAACTACTCGAATATTATCGAAAATGAACTAATTATGATTAAATAATTTGTTAATTATTCCATAATTATCTAATAGTACTTAAGTAATTTATCTATGCATTATAACGAACAAAAAATTAAACTAAAGAAAGCCTGTCACTTTTAAAAAAAAAAACTGGAAAGAGAGGGGCAAAATAGGTTTTTTAGGTATTGAACTTGTGTTGCTATATTGAATGAATGTATTTTATAGTCTTTGTGCAATTCACTCGGTCGTAATCTCATATAAGTGAATAAAGCCGAAAGCAGGCGTAGTTCTGGAAATTGGCCATTTGTACGGCATATTTAAAATTCAAAAAAAAAAACTCTACACCTTTTTGAGTTCTCCCGGCCTCATCTCAACTGTTGGGTTCTCTGTTTTTTTTAATAATGCCACTGTTTTAGTGAAAGAGATCTTTTAAATACACCTCTTTACTTGAATAAAAAACGGGTACAAATATGTCAAACAATAAAAATGGCATGAAGTTAAAAGGACCAAAATAATAATAAGTCAATGGTAGAATAATTAGCAGAACTTCTTCGCGTGTTCACTATTTCATTTCTCAATCTCTTGAAATATTTGATTGATGGGTATTTATAGCCAATAAAGATATATATTCGGTCGTGCGTTTAGAAACATGTTTTTTTATTCTTAAGGTGTTATGTATAATATATTTCGAGTATGATGATACACACACACATCATAAATCATGGAGCTGCCTTTGCAACTCACTTCCTAAAGTTATTAGTGTAAAATACACATTCTTTTTACCAAGAGATGAATAGATATATCTCATAACAACAACAAGAATTTAAATTATCACAATGCTTTTGAAATTCCAAGAACAAAAACCTCTGCTTCCACAATGCACACATCATTCACAAGTGCCTGCCTCGTTTAAGTAACTAAGTTCAGCAAATCTTGGCCAACCCCATGAGGACCTGAACCATATACTTGCTGCATGAAACAACAATAAAGAAACCCTCAAGTTATTTGTATTTAGCTATAAAGCTTATAGTTGCAGCACTATTGCATTAATTCATGCACCTGTGAAATAAGTTTGGGATAATAATTTTTTTATTTAATTACTTTTTGCTTCTTTATGCTTTCCCCGCACTTGATCCCAGATTCGCAGTGTGAAGTGCACTTATATTTTAAAACCAGGAGTTATAGTTGAGGAATCAGCCAATGCCAAGGACATAGAAACATGACTTCCGGTTCTACTTTTGATTCCTTGGGATGGAGCTGTATCTTCCTGAAAAAATCAACAAGGGTTAATTTTCAGATGAGGCATTTAATTAGATGATATGAGTAAAGAAATTAACAGAGAATTAGTCATCCTCAACTTCGGACGTCTACTTGATCGTAGGCTAAATCCAAACCTCGTGAAATTTGGACATTTGGACACCATTTCAGAAAGTATATATATACATATACCACTTTTGATATCTAGCAATGAATACTTCTAATTCGTGACGCTTTGCCTCTAACTTTGAAAAGTTCTCGATCTTCCAAACATGCTTATAAATGGAAGCAGATGTCAATTTCATCATGGAAAGACACTCTCCTTTGCATTTGTTCTTTTCTTTAACCAATACTTCTGCTCCAAAAACACACGTATCGTCCACAAGATATCCATTCGAAGCATCGTTAAATTCTTCAAGGATGAATTGATCAAAACCCCATTTAAACTTCAATCCATGAAAACGTCTTTCTTTTCCCATGGCATCTACCACATGATGAAGTGACCCCAAATCACAATTAGCTCTTAGGTAAATAATTAAGAACAAAATAATCGTGAACACTGTTGAGTATAATAATCAACCTTGAAGAATCAAGAACTCGTCTTTGTTCTGATCAAGCACAAAGAGGCGGAAAATTGCATAGACTTCCCAGCCAAAGCCAAGTGAACTTGTGTCTACCATTTCCAAGTAGAGTGAGATGTGATCGTTCACATTTTTGTTTTCATTTCCATTTGGGTAGACAACAAGTTTCCTAAAACCATCATGAATTCAAAATAACATATTAGATTTCTGAATTATAATTTAGTAACAGGGTAATCTGAATATTAATTCACTAAGTTTTAGGTCATACCACTTGTGGCCTCCAGCATCAAATTCCAAAGATTCATAAATTTCCAATTCATTCTCCACAAGAGATGAAAATTCTTGTATTTTGAGTAAGAAATGAGCCAGTGGTACGTGTGAAATGGATCTTAAAATTATTGTCAAGAGTAATTTTAACATTGATAAGAAGATAACAAGTTAAGAATGTTCAATTAATGCACATATATAAACATAAGTAGAGAAGGGAAGCTGAGGAAAGAGTTAGACAACATACCAACTTGGTCTACAAAGTCATTTTCCATTGCAACAAATCCCTCCAAATTACAATAATTTCTCGAGTATTAAAACTAGTACTGAAGACAAATTTATTAAGATAAGATTTTTCAAGGGTTACAGTTCTCTCAAGAATAATATTTCTTCTTTAAAATATCTAAAGGAAAATTTACAAAAATAGCCATAAAATTTTAACATTTTTCATCTTTAATCCCTCCAAATTTTTTCTATCAACAATAGCCAAATCACCAAATTGTGGACGAAATTGCCCTCATCATTCTCATGTTTCCCTCAAGCAAATTCCTCCCCTTCTCACCAAAATCTCATCACCGAAATCCTGTATACATTGTTGGCGGCGTAGATCAGCAGCGGAGGAAGTTGCCGGCAGCTAAAACAAGCTAAATCACGTTGAAAATCTTCAGAGATCTCCAAAATCAAAGACAAAAATTGAAAACCCTAGGTGAGTTGTTGTTGTCATTGTTGTTGTTGTTGTTGTTGTTGTTGTTGTTGTTTGGGCTGTTGTTGGTGTTTAATGGCGGTGGTGGGTGAGATGCATGTGGTAAAGGGAAGGGAAGAGAAAGGGAAGGGAAAAGGAAGTGAAAGGGAAGGCCATGCTGCATCCCGCACGGAAGGCCGTGGCCTCGCGCGCTCGAGCTACGTGCCAGCTTGCGTGCAACTCGCGCATGCTTGGTGTTGGCTCTTGGTGTGACAGGCACCCCGTCGCACCAAGAGATAGCGCGCTTGGTGCTGCCTCTTGGTGCCTGTCGCACCAAGCACCAAGAGACAACGCGCTTGGTGCTGTCTTTTTTTGTTTTTGCTTTTGTTCATAATTTATTAACATGTAATACTTTTAACTTGTACTAGATAATTGGGCAAATAAAAAATAACATTGCATAACCCACATGGACCGAGGAAAGAACTGAGAATGATGAAGATACCTTATGCTGATCACTTTCCCGGGCGTATTACGAGTATGTGCACATTAGATGTCGTTGTTAATGCCATCCGGGAAAAATTAACAAAGTAATAGTTGCAATTGTTCAAAGAAAATATATTTGGGCATTTCCTATAGTGCTGAAGCTATCCGTTCAGTGGCGTAATTGTGCACAATATATTACTTCGGCAAGTGTCCCATGGCGCTGGAAATGAAAAATATGAGTAATGGTTTCAAGTTGGCGACCATTCGATATGACTATCGATTGGAGAGTAGTGCCTAATAACGGGACTTTGCTATGGCGAAGATGTCGTCCTGACAAAATATAAAACGATGCATAGGTTCCTTAAGAAGTATTTTGGAGGCAGGAATCACGATATAAATCTTGGCCAATTCAAGGAAAGATTTATGAACTTAGACTTCAAGACTATGGATGACACCGATGCGCTAAAAATCGCCATGTTTTACTTTGCTGATAAAGTACTAAACAGAAGAAAAGATCATTGTCAAATCAATTTCAAGTTGCTTAATGAGGTAGATGACATAAATTACTTTCGAAGTTGTCTGTGGGGTCATTTGTCATGGGAAACAATATATAAAAGTATTGATAATGCATTGAACGGCAAAGCCAATAAATTTAAAAGGGCAAGCATAGAAAATCCCTTGCATAGAATTAAGAAATACAATTTTTACGGCTTTACGTCTGCAGTGCATGTGAGTGAAGAATTTTTTTTATAACTTAGTTTTGTTATAATAATTATTTAATGACACGTTTTTTGAGTTTATATCTTTTCTTATTGAAGGCATGGATTTTTGAAGCGATTGGAGGACTACCATCACAGTGGGTGATGAAAATTAAGAGGAAGGGTCCTCGGATCGTGCGATGGAAGCCCGTGGCTTCTTCAAACATAAACTTCGGCGAAATCTATTCATACCTCAACAAGCGTCTTGTAAGTCATTTATATGTATGTCTGTATATAATTGTTAAATATTAGATGGTTATACTAATTGAAAATTTGGTATTCTTTACGACAGGATGACACCATTTTCCAAACCCTCAAACTGGATGCAAAGGAGAGAGCCATAAATTATTGGAAGAGTGTCAAGGATTACGTGCCATATTTGCCAAGTTGGGTCTGTAATGTAGATATCCTTTACAATATCATTTACAATATAAACAAAATTGAATGTTTATTTTTTTTGTTTTACTATTTTTCTGTTTTACTTGGTGCAGCACAAGCCTTCAATTAACGCGCCATCTATTACAGGGACAAAAGAGGTGGATCATGACACCACGAGCCAAATAGAACTGCAGTAGAGTCCTGTTGAGGATGATTGTGCTGCCGACGACCATTATGAATCCGCACACGATTCAGATGACAGAAATGAGCCGGAGGTTACTTTTGTCGTCTTGATAATTTTGTTTAATCACATATACCTAATTTCAGCATTTTGTTATTATTTTCTTATTTTGTAATAATAGGCAAAGACTAAGTTCCACAATGATTATTTCGCTCAACGACTGGACAAAATAGAGTTGTCCATTCACGAGTTGAGGTCGGAACTTCAGGCTGGACACAATTCCATTAACGAACTGAGGTAAGAACTTCCAGCAGAACGCAGAGACGCACAACAATATAGAGAAGCGGTCATGTGGTTTATGGCTTCGTTTGGCATGGGTTCTTCAAAGGGCGCGTACAGTGATTCTCTGTTTGGCCATTCGCACACGGTGAGCAAGTTTCATATGCTTTTGTTATGTTATTATGATTTCAAATCTGAAATTATTTTAATATGTTCATCTCCTCGAAACAACAAGCCCTAGATGGCTATGGTCCGAACGTTGATACTGGCTACGGTACTCATACTGATGCTGGTAATGACGATGAGCACACCCCCATGTCGTTGTACAGTCTCTATGGGGACATAAGTGGTGATAGTGTACAGATATTCATGGAGGCACCTCTCGGCGTTAGTAAATTTGGACGTCAGTACAGAATGTCTTATATCTTTGGCAGTCCTTACCTCATTCCTCATTTCAAGAGAGTTAGGAATGTCAGGCCTCTACCCGCACTCAACATTACGGACTATGAAATTGATGAAAGATTGAGTGTAGATATGAATCCGCTTAGGGACTAGAAGATTCAAGGCTATGTGAGGAGTTTGATCAGTGGTTGCAGGCAAAATTTTCGTGGATCAGCCCATCCAACAGTCCCTAAATTTCTTTGAAATACTTATGGGCAATGCTTCGATGGGGTTGCTTGGTGACGATGTAAGTGTATTTAACGGTCAAAACATTACAATATTGTTCATATTTCCTCTGGCATGGATTATGTTCTAAATTTACTTGGTTTAATCCCTTCACAGCATATTCACACATTTTACCGCTTGATCAGCGAGAAGCAACAGCGGTTTCTAAATACACTACCGCAGCGCGTCACGCATACAGATACTACTTTTGGGCATGCTTACAAACTATATAATCATTAACTATAATTTTGATGTTTTAAATATCTTGAAATCTTATTAATTTCATACTCATCGTGTAATAGGTGTTCCTAATGCAATTATGGAACAATGGTAGTTGTGATGTCCATTCATTTCACTATGACAACAACTTGAACAACTATGTGGATGGGTGGGAAGATATCATGTCCAAACCGTTTACGGACATTGATATGGTAAGAATTGTCACTCAATCTTATAGTAATTGTGTATAAAATATGCTAATTTAACATTTTATTTATGTAGATATTCGTCCCTGTGAATTTGGGCGGCGATCATTGGGTACTAGTTCGAGCGGACCTTCGCGCAAAGAGGGTGCGGATTTACGACTCGTTGGTTACCTTTCGCGATGACAAAACATATTTGTGTAAATTCAAACCTCTTCAGTTCATCTTCCCTCAATGGCTTCAAGATGTTGGATTCTAAAACATCCGACCTGAGCTGCAGAGTGCCAACCCTTGGAAAGTAAGAATCGTTAAGGATGTGCCCCAACAAAAACCTAGAAATGGTGATTGTGGCGTATTTATGTTGATGTTTTCAATGTATTTGATGTTCGGGCTAAAACTTGATTTTGATAGTAGTCACGGGCATTACGTCAGCAAGAAAGTTACTGTAGATATATTCACGGGCGATATTACCTTGTAAGTCATTGTATTGTGTTTAGACTTGATGTATAGATGTAGCTTATTTTTCTAATACATATAAAGTTTTGATATATTCATATATTTAGCTATAAGTAATAGTTGATCTACTTTAATACTTATTATGCAAATGAACATAAAATAATATACCTCATTAAATATAATTGTAAAATAAATTATAATAAGAGTTCAGAATCCATAATTAATTAAAATGATACAGTCAGTTTGGATTCGATACAATGAGATTTTTACATCTCTTGCGGTTATGACCTGGTTGGTTGCATCGCCCGCATCTCACAGTTCTTTGGTTAACATCTTCACCGATAGAAGGAATTCTTAACTCTGGACGACGACCAGGTAGTGGTGCTTCGATCGATGGGTTAACTCTGATTTCCTAAATTTCTTCTGAAATGTCCCAATCTGTTATGTCACCAACCGGCTCCACTAGTTTTGCATATGCCATGACCAATAAATCTTTAGAGTAATAATCAGAGCAAAGATTTATGTAATCCACACGGACGGTCAGATAATTAGCAATTATATGCGCACAAACAAGCTGATCGAGTTGGAATACTCTACAGGAGCAAGTTCTTTCATGAATGTCAACTATCCCTTCCTTCATACCACCACCCAAAATATGAAATCGATGCTAAGACACCAGTCGAACGGTCATTCTTTCGGCCAAAATTCTCCTTTCGCCGACTATCTCATCTGCCCAAGTCGTTAGACGAGTGCTCATCGATTCAGCCACAATTTTCCTATTATAAAATCATTGTTGTAATGTTTTTCTAAAGTGATCAACAAGATGAGTTACAAGAAATTTTCGCGGTTCCCTCATTAAAGAATTCACGATTTCTGCAATGTTGGTGGTACGTATACTATATCTCTTACCTTTAAATTCAGACCTTACCCAATTACACGTACTCACATTATTCTCTAAGTAATCAGCCGCGCCCGAGTGGAGCATCCACAACCCTTCAAGCTGCCTTTTAAATTCTTCGTATCCATATGCCTTTACTACATTAATAAAGGTTGGCTCAAATTGATCCAAATAGTTTTGGATATCATGAATTTAGACTTAATGTTGCTTTTGACATGGTAAAAACAAACTCTATGAGCAGTAGTGTGAAATGCTTTTAAAACAGCTCTCTTAATGGCAGTGCATCGATCAGAGATAAATACTAACTCTGACCTATTGCCAATCACTCTGTGTAACTTCATCATAAACCATTCTCAAGTATCATTGTTTTCTGAATCCATGACCTCAATAGCTAACAGATACAGTTGATTATTACCATCTAGACATGTTGCTACAAACATACTTCCACAATATAGCCCCTTTAAATAAGTGTCATCTACAGCGATCACAGGCCTAATGAACTGCATGAAGCTTTTGATGGAAGATGCAAGCGCAACAAAGTAGTATAAGAAATTATCATCTCCATCCCGTTGGAGGTGTGTCACTGTGCCCTCATTCGCTTTGGTCAAAACGTGAGAGTATTTGGAAAGTAAGTTGTATGACTCTACAAGGTTCCTTCGTCCTATTTCAAGACCGACTTTTTTAGCCCGATATGCTTGCTAATATGTTAATTGGACACCGTATTCTTACTGCATGTCTGTTCTAATATCATTCGGTGTGTATATCCGTTTATCTTGAATAAATTTATCCGCGACAAGATGGCCAACAACCGGACTCCTTACTTGACGGAGGCCACTAGGCAAAACCTCATTATAACATGTATGAACATTGTCAACTCTTTTCACTACCTAAGGAACATTCTGCTCATTCGAACCTCTCATTGCGTGAAGACGTCAATTACATGATTTCGAAGAACAGTGAGCCTCAAAGTGTGTTGTTGTGGATCGTGCAATCTTGAAATCAAACTTTTCCCGCAATGCCACTTTGCGCAATTCTAGTATTAACTCATTCTTTTCAGCGAACAACTTTCCCACACCAATGTCAACAAAATTACAGCTTCTAACAAAGTCAGAAGCAACCAAGTTTGAAGATAAAACTAGAGCAAGACTCACCAAGGGATTAACTGTTGTCCTCTTCCTCGAATAGCCCATCGGAGGAATATGTCGGTTGTCTCTATTATTAATAGGAATATCATACTGATGTTCATCCTCATCATTGATAGGAATATCGAAATGATTAATACCCTTATCATCAACTTCAGTATTGTAGTTCATGCCTTGCACACTATTGAACGGTTCCAAATAAGTATTATTAGCTTCTGTGTTATTGGTGTCATAACTAAGATCATCATAACTGTGGAACTCATTATTGTGAAATGAAGAGTAATGTTGCCCTAACGATGTCCCTAATAGTAACACATTTTCTTCAACATCCGCTAACATAATGTCATTATCATCAATAGTGTCATTGTTTTCATTGAGTGGAGAGTAACGTTGTTGGAACGACATTTGTTGTGGTAACACCTCTTCCTCAATATTGGGGATAGACTAGTTGGCTCTAAACGAAGTTTCACTTTCCACAAGTGGCTCAGGATTTTCGGCCGGGACTCGAGGATATATGGTGACAAATAGAGGGATGCATCCATAATTGACGACATCAGAGGCCATGTGCAGCACAACATTAACCATTTCATCATTAAATATGTCAATAAGTAGTGAGCATGTACGATACATTGTGTTACTAGACCTCAAAGTCGTTTTCATCGTCAACCTATATTCATTATGATTTATATGTAAAACTTCATACACCCTTGCCAGAAATTGCTCAAACGTACAATCTTTCTGAACTAAAAATATTGTACTCTTCGCATTCACATACTCCGTACGGCCATCTGCTAACTTCGCCCATTGACCGTCGTAACATAATTGAAGTACAATGAAATCCATTAAACCTAAAAATTATAAAAAAAACAAAAGAGATAAGATTCCATGCTACAAAACCTAGTAAAGTAAATATGCAGTACATTTATGTGGATGAAATGAAGTATACTCATCGTAAGTTTTGAAACGATATATTATATGCCTAAAACGGACACATTTAGCCCAAATTATTGCTTTTGGAAAATAACTGAAATTTATTGAGACAGACAGTGGGATAGGCACCTGTCTCACATAAAACCAGTAGGAACAAGTGAGACATGCGTCTGTTTCACATAAAATCAGTGGGTTTATATGTGTGACAGGTGCCTGTCCCACTTGCATGTCACACATATTTTGGTGAGACATGCAAATGGGACAGGTGCCTGTCTCACATAAACCTGTTGGTTTTATGTGAGACAGGCACTTGTCTCACTTGTTCTGGGTTTTTGTTTTGCTCGATTTTTTAGGGGTTTCAATGATTGATCTTCATTTCTCAATTCAAACTAACTACTATAACAAGTCACATTGTTTTGTTAATGAAAACTAACAACGTTTGCAATAAAAACTCACTTCAATTTCAAACTCAAATGATTAAATCAATAGATTAAAAGTTTAGGTTATGGTAAGCGTATAAACTAACCTTAAGAATCTCTCCAATTGATAATTATATCTTCAATTATGCAGTGCTTATTTGATGAAATTTGTTAATTTATTGAGAGTGATGGAGTTTGTTGAGTGATAAAGTTTGTTAAGTTGTTGAGTTAAGGTTTAATAGTGCTGGAATTGAAAAGGAAAAGTGGCATGCATTTGTAAATTTGATAAAAGTGATGAGGGTAATGTAGTCCAAAAATAGGGTGTTTGGCTAGTTATGATAGAAAAAACTTTGAGGGGTTAAAGTTGAAAAACGCTAAATTTTTATGGCTATTGTTGTAAATTTTCCATATCTAAAAGGGACAATGGCATATATAAAGCACCAAGGTTGAGGGTTTATACAATTCAACATTAAATTTTCAGAAAGAATCATAATAACTATTGATATTCGCCAAGTTATAGAAACAAGTGGTTGCAAGAATGGAATGGAAAGGGGAATGCAATGAGGGAAGGGATATTGATTCTTTAATTTGTTTGGTTTGGTTAAGGAATATTGATTTCTTTGCTTGGTTGCAAGAATTGATGGTAAGGGGTAAGAAAACAACTACAATACAAATGAACAAGAATATGTACCCTCCACTCAAAAAACGTCTATTTCAACGAGTTAAAGCAATATTTTAGTTGTTTTATTTTCTATTATCAAATATTATAAAATTAGTTTCCAAAATTTAGGCCCGATTTAGTATTATGGTTGAGCAGCACTTAGGTGACGTTTGTTTTTTAACTTAATGACTTAAAGTAACTTAACTTAATTAATTAAGTTAATTAGAAGTGTTTGTTTTTATAACTTAATGAGACTTTTTAGATACTTTTGACTTAATAAAATAAACCAATTTTTTTGACTTTTTACTTAATGAAGAAATTTAAATTAATTCAATTACTTACTAATGTAAAAAATATCCATGTTTTATGATTTATTTTTCATGCCTATTCCAAAACTCACCCATAGACATTTACCCCACATAAAAATATCCTTATTTTTTTTCTTATATTATATACGATAAAATATGAAATTTATGGTATTTTATATATTAAAATTCTAAAATAATTATGTATTCACTTGAATATAGTTTTACTTATAAATGTTAAAATATTATGGTATTTAATATATTATTTATTTGACATTCAAATTTAATAAGGATGCAAATGTAAAAGTACATATTTTCAGCTTTTTCAGTTGAAAAAAAAATAACTTAATACTTATTTTTCGAGATTCAGACGAAAAAACAAGTATATTATTCATATTCAGACTATCAGATCTATTCAGAATTCAGGTTTATTCAGATTTCAGATAAAAAAACAAACGTCACTTTAGTGTTTAGTAAATACTTATTAATCTAATCTGACAGTTAAGTTGACTTGAGCATCAAATCTAAATATCATTAAATTCTGAATTGATCAAAACCTAATTCAAGCTTCTTTCATTTCCCATGGCATCTATTACATGAAGTTGACCAAATCATTGATTAGCTCTTAGCTAAATAA
The DNA here is from genome assembly GCA_018350135.1 of Citrus trifoliata. Classification (NCBI taxonomy): domain Eukaryota; kingdom Viridiplantae; phylum Streptophyta; class Magnoliopsida; order Sapindales; family Rutaceae; genus Citrus; species Citrus trifoliata. The sequence continues at coordinate 14,493,005 of CM031388.1, read as the reverse complement.
TTAAATAAGAACAAAATAATCATGAACATTGTTGAGTGTAATAATTAACCTTGAAGAATCAAGAACTCGTCCCTCTTCTGATAAGCACAAATAATAATCTAATATCTAATTCATTGTTGTGGATAGTTATGACCAAATTAATTATCTTATTTTGCAATAACATATTTTTTACGTTTGGCACCGTTTTTCATGGGCCATTCTCATTTTCTTTTTATAAATTCAAGTGGAATAAGTGTTCGGTAGCCCTTCTCGTAAAACCTAATTGTAAAACATAGAATCTGACTTAGCTTTGATAGTTATAAATTATAAAACAATTTATACATGTTTTACTTGTTTTATAAAACAAATCGAAAAATAAAATATAATAATATACACGGTTAATAAAAATAGCAGATAGTCTCCATCTTTAAGACTCTTGACACCCCGTCTATCTCACTAACCTTATCTCTTAACTGTCATCTCCCTTCATGATTTATTAACTGCATCTCGTTCTTCCTTTCTTCTTCTTTTCTTCTTCCTCTGTTTTTTCTACCTTTCCTTCATAATTCTTTTCTTTATTAGCTCGATCATTTTTTTTCGACATATTTCTAGGTTCTTATACATTTTATTACATTTTATTTAGTTTTGCTTTGATAAAATCACCAAAGATCTATAGAGATTTACACTGAACTTTGCAGATCTGGGTATTTGGTTCTTAATTGTAAGCAGGCATGTAATCTTTTTTTTTTTTTTTGTTCCCCAGAAACGCCATATTTAATCATTTTAATTTGATCAAATGTTAAAATGTTGTAAGAATTCAATAGATTTTTTTCTTTTTTGATAAAAAGGAGAATTAGATTTAATGTTTATAAAATTATTTTTCCTCCTTTTATATCCTTTTCGAATCAAGTGTATAAGGTAGAAAGATCGATCAAATAGTGAGCATGTTAACAAAAAATAATTATTTAAAAAAGTTAAAATTGGATATTAGAATTATTGTTATTGTTATTGCTGTTGTTGTTGTTGTTGTTGTAAGTTGGTATATTGAAAAATAAATTAGTTTTTATATGAATTTTAAACATAAATTTAACTTGAATGAAGTAAAAACTGTTAATAGATACCGAACGTGTATTATTAATTTCATTTTCTAAATATAGGATATACAAAATAATACCAAACACATATTTAAATTAGAAATATAAGAACTTCAAAACACCATTTTCGTTCTCATTTTTATTCTAAGAAAATATAAATTTAAAAACCATACCGAACCATTTTCGTTCTCATTTTTATTCTAAGAAAATATAAATTTAAAAACCATACCGAACGTGCTAGCTTCTGATCCTTTTTTTAGTTTAGAAACTACTTCTTTTGAATTCTTAAATGTCCATATATGATATTTCTTTCATGTAACATTAATTTCTTGCTCTATTGTACTCAATTTATCTTATTAATGCTTCTCTTTAATTAAAAACTAAGAGTTTTTATCACCATCTCACTTGTTAATATTTGATAGATAGTAATTTTATTCCAGGATTAAGATTGTCAAAGATTTCCTTCCAGGATTAAGAATTATGCCAATGAACAAATGTGATCGCATAAGTGATCCATAAAATCAATGAATTTCTGTATTTCGTGAGAAACCAAGAAGAATAAACATCTCAATTTTCTTCATATTTTGCTCGAATTACTTGTTATTACAATGCCTCGGAGATTCTGAGCACGTGATCTCAGCTTCCACCACGCAAATGTCGTTCACAAGATACCCATTCTTTGGGTCATTTAACTTACTTAATGAAACGAATCTTGACCAACCCCACTTATTATCGCCTGGTGCATAGAACCATTTTCTACCTCCTAGAGAAAAAGAATCATTTGTTGAAGATGTGCATTCATGTGTCAAACAATTGCACGTGGCTAGCATATAATTTTTTAACTTTTAGCATAAAATTGTTGAGTAAGTGAAAAACAAAGGTAAGTGGAAGGAATCAACTTTTGACTTTGGCACCAAAGTTGAAAAGTTGGGTGGAAATTTAGATTATTTTAATGCTCAGCATTGTTGATTTTTGGGCATGGCTTGACCTATAAATAGAGGCCTCATTTGCCCTCTTTATTTATCTCATTTTCTCCAATTCAAGTGAGAGTGCCAAGAGGTGTAAGTTGAGAGTGTTGAGAGCTTTGAGCTCTAGTTCTAGTGTTTTGAGAGTTTGGGTGTATTGAAATTTTAGGTTGAGAGAAAAAAATATTACAACACTTGTAACTCCTTTTCACTAGTAAAATATTTCCTTTTGTTTTTGTCTATGAATGTAGGATAAAAGCTGAACCACGTAAATTCTGGTGTCCATATATGTTCATTATTTCTTAATTTCACTTTAGCTGCGTGTTTACTGCACCCGCAAATTCCCAACATCATTCTCATTATACATATTATTTGAATTCTATAACCTCAAATTAAGCTGTTTTTTTTTTAAGTTAAAGGTACTTTCAAAATCAAAAGGTAAAAAAAAAATTGTTTGAAAATCACTTGATCAAATTACCGGTGGCAACCAAATTAGTTGCATATAAAAAACAAGCAATTTACCTTAAGACGATTCATGCATTGGCCGAATTTGATCCAAGATTCGAATTGTAAACTCTACGCATATTTTAACAATACTCCGAACTGCGGAATCTCCAAAACCCAAGAACAAGGAAAGATAATCGCCAGCATCGGGGCCAGCTCCCATCGGGTGCAGCTCTATCTTCCTGAAAAAAACGAAATGGTATTTAATTAATTGTACACTCACTGACAACTTTGTCTCAAGAACTTATTATTTATTATACCTGTATAAATTAAAAAACAAATTAAAATCTTCGACACCATTTGTGATTTCCAGCATCGAAACTTGTGATTCCTCATATCCTGCGTCTAACTTTGAAAAGTTCTCGATCTTCCAAACATACTTACAACTACTTGCAATTTCTTTTATAGATAGGCACTCTCCTTTGAATTTGTTTCTTTCTTTAACAAGCACTTCAGCGTCAAAAACACACGTATCTTCGACAAGGTATCCATTGGAAGCATCATTGAAAGCTCTAAGCGGGATGAATTTATCAAAACCCCATGCATGCTTCAGTCCATTAAACCGTCTTTCCTTTCCCATGCAATCTATCACATTAAAAGCAACCATTGATTATGCTTGCATTCAATTTCTTTCCTAAGATTCGAGCAAAATTTTTGCTTTCAATATACAATTCTGGACATTAAATTTGATTTAACCTTGAACTACAAAGTAGTTGTCTTGGTTCTGATCAAGTAAAAACAGACAAAAAGCTTCAGAGACTTACCAATCCAAAGTAAATGACCTTGTGTCTGCAATTGCTAAGTAGAGTGAGATGTAGTCTTTCACATTCTTGCTCTAATTTCCATTTGGGTACAGAACAAGTTTCTTGTAATAATTAATCGACATTAATAAATAATACACGCACACGCACACACATACATACATACATACATACATACATACATACCACTTGTAGCCTCCAACTTCAAATTCTCCTGATTCATATTCCTCTTCTGCTTTTTCCGCAAGTAATGAAAATGATTTTATTTTGACAATGTAATGAGCCGGTGGCGCTTTTGAAGTGGATCTTTCAATAGCTATTAAAGTAATTTTATACACCGATTGATTAATTAGGAAATAAAATAAGAAGCTGAAGATTTTATGTATATTAATTTGACCAAGAAGAGAAGGAGAGAGAACAGACATTCCACGGAAAAAAATTCTTCCAAATAATTGTCGAATGCACATTCTGCCTCGTGGGAATTCTCGGACGGCGTTTCGAGGCAGCTGTCTTTTGAGGGTGGTTCATGCTAAGTCCGATGATGGCTTCAGGAATGCTCCGCTTGATACAACCTAGTAGCTAATAACTTTGTCCATATCCCAAATAAATAAGAGAACTAAATTTAAATCCAAATAAAAATGGAATTACAAAAACTGACTCAAAAACAAATGCTAAATAAGGTAAATCCTAATAAAATATGAAAGACTGCTTTTAACTAATAAAATTCGTAAGTATCTCATTTAAATGTTACAAATGATCAATAAATTCCCACCCTTAAAAGTTGTGTGCCTTGCCCGCACTTGATCCAAAATATAGAGTCTGAGCTTTGCATATACTTTTAACAGTCGAATATACCAAAATCGAGAACAGCAGATCAGCTTTTTCTTCATGAAGAATATTAGCTTTTTTGCATTTATTTTTATTACAATAAGTTTCTTGCAACCACCATGAATTCAATGAGATATTAGACGGCCGTAGTTCAGTAATAAGAAAATCTGAATATTAAATGAATTAGTCTGACCATTGATATTCATCAAATTTCTGAAACTGGGTCATCAATTTGTTTTTCATTGTAATCCAGCGAAGGAAAAAAAAAGTAATAATAAATAAAGTTTGGTAGATAAATAAAAAGAAAATCATATTATAATATTCCATGTGATTGGATTAATTGTTTCAGTTGGTTTCACTGCCTTCGATTTCTCTCTTACATCCCAATTTTCTTTGTACCAATCACTTCTTCTTTTTGGAAATCAAAATCTTAGAAGAAAGAAGAATTACTGCCAAGAGCATACAATAAATCTTCACGTTCATAGATGCATAAAATTAGATCACCAAAATCACACTAAAAGTTAACTGGACAACTGAAACAATAAGCAACATAGCTATAATTTGGAAATCCAGGAGAGAAATAATTTTCTTGCAAGCTAAAATAAATTTCCTAGATTAGCCAGGATGGCAGTCAGCATCACAAAATAAAAGAACCCAATTGGACGACAAGTAACTACTTGTTATATTGGCTCGGAAATTCCAAGTACAGTGACCTCAGCTTCCACCACGCAAACGTCATCCACTAGGAACCCAGTCTCTGGATCATTTAACTTACTCAATGAAACGAATCTTGGCCAGCCCCAGCTAGACTTTGGTCTACGGAACCAGTTTTTATCTGCTAGAGTAAAAGGAGCGCTCTCGTAATATTATTTGGATTTGCCTTCAATTAATTAAGCTGACTTACTAATTACATGTAAAGACAGACATTTTACCTTGAAAAGATCGATGTTTTGCCCCACTTGATCCAAGATTCGCAATGTGAACTCTGCATATACTTTCACAGACTCAACTGTGGAATCTCCCAAAGCCAAGAACAGAGAAAGATGATCGCCAGCACCAACGCCGGTTCCCATGGGGTGGAGCTGTATCTGCCTGAAAAGAATGATATGGAATTCAATTGTACATTCACCGAAAACCTTGCCTCAAGATTCAAGAACGTATTTACATCTATAATCTGATTTAAATAAAAAAAAATTGAATCTTTGATACCATTTGTGATTTCCAGCGCAGAACACTTGTGATTCCTGACGTCCTTTGTCCAACTTTGAAAAGTTTTCAACCTTCCACACATACTTAGAACTATATGCATATTTTTCCATGGATAGGCACTCTCCTTTGACTATGTTTCTTTCTTTAACAAAGACTTCAGCTCCAAAAACACAGGTATCCTCGACAAGGTATCCATTTGAAGCATCGTTGAAAGCTATAAGCGGGATGAACTGATCAAAACCCCATTCAAGCTTCAATCCATTAAACCTTCTTTCCTTTCCAATGGCATCTATCACATTACAAGCGACCACCAATTATACAATTCTGTATCTAAAAGACTAAAACAAATTTTTGCTGCAATATTTTCTGTAAAACTTTATATGTACCAGCTAGACTGTATTTAATTTGTAAAATACAGACGATCACACTGGATAAAATTTACAAAGATATGATATCGTCAAAATCGTCAAACGTAGATCATTGGAAAATATGATCAAGGTTAACATTTCAAAAGTAGAATATAATATAACCTTGAACTACCAGATAGTTGTCTTGGTTCTGATCAAGTAAAAACAAACGAAAAACTGCATAGACTTCCCAACCAAAAGTAATTGAACTTGTATCTGCCATTTCTAGGTAGAGGGAAATGTGATCTTTCACATTCTTGCTGTTGTTTCCCTTGGGGTATATAACAAGTTTCCTGCAATAATTAATTAATCAACATAAATACACTAATAAATGATACTACCAAGCAAAGACTATCATTCAAAAGTTAGGTTCAAATCCTGATCACGTTAGGGTTGGGGAGTTGTTGTTTTTTTTTTTTTAATCATTATAGTCTAACAGCAGCCCAATTTTCTTGTCATCTTTGAAAAGTGATTTTGAACCCGGGATCTGATGTTTCCCCACAAAAGATTTTACCAATTTAACTAAATAACACTCAGCCCGTAGGTTGAGGTGTCGTTTGATTATTAATATCAAGATGGAATAATAATAATAGTAATAATAATAATAATAACGATAATAACAAAAGAAAAGGTGGTGGCATAAGTTATTTAATTTACTGCAATAAAGGAACTATATATATATAGATATATGTGCACACGCACGGACGCACCACTTGTAGCCTCCAGCTTCAAATGCTCCTGATTCGTACTTCTTATGAACTGCTTTTTGGGCAAGTAGTGAAAATGATTTTATTTTGACGATGTAATGAGCCGGCGGTACATGTGAAGTGGATCTTGCGATGGCTATAAAGTAGAGTAATTTTAATCAACACCGACTGGTTAGAAACAAAAATAAGATGAAAATTTTAAGAATATTGACCAAGAGAATAAAGTGAGAAAAGCTTCAACATACATACCATCTTTGTTAACAAAGACCATTGCGAAAAGTTTTCTAAAATGTTGTTGAAGATTTATTTTTATTTTTGGCAACTTCGACAGCACGAAGTCAGTTTAAATAAAAGAAAAATAAAATTACTGGGAGGTCGTATACTAAGTTTTATCGATCTCTCAAGAAAATCATAGAATCTGAACATGAAAATATAATGCTTGAAAATACAATGAATAAAGATAATTTAAGTAAATATACAATGAATGTTCATTAACTACTAAATTAGGGGATAAATACAAAAAAATTAATAAAAGGCCTACTGATTGGACTGTTTACATTCTACTTTCTGATTCAACAAACTCGAAAACATATAAACTCAATTTAATTTTTCTTTTGTTTGTACTAATCTCGATCTGTTACATCAGTTAGAATATTCTATGCTCATATAGCGATAGTTTAATTCACGTATTCTTTTGTGGGGAGAAAATTTCTTGATTGCTAATAATTAAAGTAAACATAACAAAATAAATAGATATCAATCACACGTATAACAGTGTGCAACTATTAAAATGTACTTCAAAGCCGAAAGCTAAACTAAGTTTAGATCGAAGGAATATTCTTAAGCTAAAAATGTACAAGAATATTGAAAAATATGATATTATTTAATCCTAATTAATCAATATACATACACTAATACCGTAACAGTAGTGGTTCAAGAGGTTCAGGTTCGAATTCGGATTACACTAGGGTCGAGGAGTTGCTTGATTTATATCGCAAAATGGGGAAAAAATAATAATAATAGAAATAATAAAGAAAAGGAATGGTGGTGCCTTGAGTTATTTAATATACGGCAGTCAAGAAAATAAATATACGTATCACTTGTAGCCTCCGGCTTCAAAGAAACTGTCCATCTTTGTTAACAAGTTCTCCAAAGAATTGTTGATTTTTATTGATTAGAAATAAAATAAAATAAATTAAATTCTATCCAAACTGAAATTACAAAAACGACTCAAATACGACCAGTTTGACTGATTATAATTTCTAATGGAATATTACCAAAACAGAACCATGATTAATTGCGTACACCTTGCATATTAACAATCAAAAGACCCCTATGTTTGATGAAAATTTGGCATGGGCAAAGTGTCAATGTAGGAGCAATGATACCACTACCAGAAAAGAACATAACCTTCCTCCCTAGCATATAAATGTCAAACAATTACAAGACTGCCCCGATTATCAGTTGCTCATTTACTGCATTGACAAATGAATAGAAGCATGAATTTGATCATCATCATTAGTTCTGAAACGAATTGGCTGACAAAAGGGAAACTAAATTCTGCTTGGGCAACGTGAAAATACGACAAAGCATACTAAAATCATGTGACGTGGGACCCGAAAACTTATAACCACAACCCCTAAACAAAGTCTCAGAAATTTATAAAAAATGATACTACCAACCATACTAAAATCATGTGACGTGGGTCGTCAATTCTTGGTTCTTTTACTTTTTTACTTTTTGATTTTTTCCATTGACTTCAGAATTTGTTTTACTCCTCTCCGTGGCGGCACTTTACACTCGTCACTACTAAAAAAATAAAAATAGGCTGCAACAACAGATTTTTTTGGTGAGATACTTAAAAATAAATTATTTATCACAAAAATATGATAGATTTGTGATAGAATTTTTATATATCATAGAAACATGATAGATTTGTAATAACTTATTTATCTATCACATACACATGATAGCATATTAATATTTAATGAAACGGTGAGTTTTGAATAAATTAATATAGGCATAGAACAACAATGTATCTTAAAACCACAAAAAAAAAAAACCATAAGTGGTAGACTCTCCTTTGACTTCAAATGACAAATCCTAATTTCTAAATCACGCTGCTGACAAAAATTTTGGTCCTCTACTGCGCTGCTTGCCGACAACAAATTGCCACTCTTCGTCTTCGTCTTCGTCTTTGTTAATGAAGCTCATTTGAGCAAAATGGTCAGCAAAGCAGAGGATTGTAACAGTTGCAGTTCATAGTTACAAGTTGATGACTTGGCATACCAGCTAGCACCTGGTGGTTATATAGTTTCTTGTACACGTGAATATTAGTTTTAGTTTTGTTGTAGTAGCTATTAAGCATGTTTAGCATGTTTAGTTAGCTAAGCAAAATTAGTTGTGTAGATACGTGAGTATATAAAGCAAACTCTGCACAGTTTCTTTTGTAATTTTTGATGAATGAAGTCGAAAACAAATTTCCAGAATCTTCTCATTTTCTCTCAATATTTTCTTAGTTTCCAAACGTCTTGATTCTTATCTGTCCTCACCCTTACTCTTCGATCTGCTGCTGCTACTACTTGCCGAAGAACAACACGCACAAGTTCAGCCAGGTCTTTACTTCCTCTTTTTCTTATATTATATTCTTTTGATTTGATTTGATTTGATTTTTTTGTGATCTATACGCCGTTTATTTTGATCGATCTGATTGCTATTCTATGATGTTGTTTATTTTTTGGTGAACCATTAGCTTTCAATTGATTTTGATTTATTTGCTAGATCTAGGGTTTTGTTTAGGCTTATTAGTTAATTTACTAGTTATGTATGGACATGTTTTTTCCTTTAATTTTGATTTTTTTTACTTCTCTCATTCTAATTTAGATAATTTTAGGGTTATGCTTGAATTAATTGTTCTTTTAATCAACTTAGGGTTGGATTTAAGTCTCATCTCTGTTCCCATTCAAAAAATAAGTACGCACAAATAGTTTTCATTTTATTCTCAGCCATTGCCATGTGATAATTTTGTTTCTTTGAATTAATTTATTTTATCTTCGGTTAATACACTTCTCTTTGAATTAATGTTGTTTGTTTGAATTAATCATGGCCATGTGATGAAGTTCATTTATCATTGGGAAGAAAAAAGTAAATGAGAAGGAATATCATGTTCAAGAGATTAAGGACAACATGCTGGACTAATTATCGATTATTTTAAAATTATGTTTTGGCTTAAACTACCCATGTCACTAGCATTATTTCAAAATCTGAATAACCCATCTCTTTCTCAGACTGAAAGGCTAGCATAGCATTGGGCTGTTGCCTTTACTAATTGAGAAGTGAAGTTCTAAACAGTGGCTCTATACTGGAAACTTGGTTTTATCTGCGTTAATACTTTTGGTAATCTCAGAACAAGAACTGGAATCCAAATAAGTAGTAGAAAAATTTTTATGTAATTGTCAAGATTTTTGATATCCTGAATTTATGGATTAGTTAGATATCTAATTTCTTCACTTTTTAAAGTGGAAATTACTAGTTGCTTGATGAGTATGATAAGTTTACTGCAAAATACTTGTCTAGGACGCCCTCTGCTATGATGGGCACTAATGTGTTGATTTCTTTGATTTCTGCCCTGGAAGAAACTTTCCATTTATGTTGTTGTTTTTTTTTAACCGTTGTTGCTATTTTAACTGCTAGTTTTTTTTTATTGAATTTAACTGCGGTTGGTTTTTTTTTATGGGTTGATTATGTAATTTTATTAGTTGTTCTTACAGTTACAAACAATATTATTCCAAATGCGCATGATTATATATATATAGTTTGCATTAATATTAATGGAATAAAGATAGAAAAAGATCATAAGTAACCACACCACACAAGTTGAGATTGTGTGGATATTATATCTTCAAAATACACACCCAACTAGCTCTGGTGAGCTTTGGAGACTTTAAACTCGTTATTCGAAGCGTTTTGCTAATATCATTCATTTGGATTAGTTGCAAATAAAATTCATTGTTTCTAATTAGTAGCTAAATAAATTCACTATCCATGATGGAATTCTCCTACAATTTTAGGATTAACAAAGATGAATCATATGAAAAATTATAATAATGAAGGAGCAAAATAAGATATGGAATTATGGGAATTTGTTTCTGCCAGTATAGCAAAGGCCACAGATAACTTCTCAAGTTACAATGAAGTGGGAGAAAGTAAATTTGGGCCAGTGTACAAGATAATATTGTGATATTATGCTAATATTAAATCATGTTTTCTTTTTATACTAACTAATTAGCATATTTGTGGTACATAGGTAAAAAGGCAAGAAATTCCAGTTAAAAGGCTGTCAAAAGGTTCTAGACAAGGAATTTAAGAGTTCAAAAATGAAGTCACATTGATTGTTGTTAGTAATTATAGTTTTTTGTTACATATGTGAAATTCTTCATTATTCTTGATTATTGAAGTGTGTGATGACTCCTTATGAATTTGATTAACTATAAGTGGCCGATATGTTAATTTTCATTTTTTTGGTACTCATCTTTATGTAATCTGTTTTTCAGGTGATGTTGGTGGCTTTTGAGAATTTACCATCAATATTTTTTTTATGGATTAATTGTTTTTCTAGGATGGGTTGGTGATTAGACACTACAAGAATTAAGGCCTTTAGCAACAAGTTTTTTAGCAACAAAGTTGTCTTTGTTGCCTTAAGTGTGTTACAGCAACATAAAAAATATTTTGTTGCCAAATACTTAAGAAATAAATTAATATTTAATTAACATTTTTAGCGACAAATATTTCGTAGCTAAAGACATACATTAGCAACGAATTAGCTTTTTGTTGCAAAAAGTTTTAGCGTCAAACTAAATATTTTGGTGCTAAAACATTTAGTGACAGAATCCTTGTCGCCAAATAGTTTTGTCATGAGAGAGTGACCAATGGTGACAAAAAATAATTTGTTGCCAAATCTATGTAGTTAAAATTCTGAATTTAAAGATTTAACTTCTTGACTTTTTGTGACAAAATTTGAGTTTTGTTGCTAAATGTGTATTTATAGCAACAAATTCTAATTTTGTCACTAAAAGTCAAAGATTAAAGATTTAAATCATTTTATTTCCGCCAAAATTTTTGATTTTTTGAGACAAAAGATAAAGTTTGTCGCGAATGTATATTTTTAGCAACAAACGTAGAATTTTGTCGCTAAACAAATTGAAAATTTTTAAAGTAAAAGCAGGGTGGTTTTCCGCCAAAACAAGTTTTAGCGACAAAATTGAAATTTTGTCGCTAAAAACTCCATCTCTCTATTTATATCTCATACACTTGATTTTTTTCACTCTTTTATTCTTTCATTCTCTAACTTTTATTCTAAATTCTCTCATCTATAAGTTTCTTTAACTTTCATTTCCTCATCTCTAATGTATAATTCTCATTCTTTCATTCTCTAACTCAATCTCTATCTTCTTATCTCTTCTATTTTTCTTCAATATGGTGTAATTTTTTATTTTTTATTTATCTTTTTTTCATTACAATATCACATGATTATTACATTTACAAGTTAACTAATTATTGTTTGTGTTTTTTTGTAGGAAATATTGAATTTCAATCACACCACGAGATGAAGAAAATCAATAAAGTTATATTCATTTGTAATTAAAAAAAATAGATATTACATCTTGTAATAATTTTTATGTATTTGTCATCAATAATAATAATTCTTTTGTATTAATTAATTTCTTTTTTCTTATAATGGTATTAATTATCATTGTATTTAATTTTAAAAATTTTGATATAATAATTTTGTTGAAAAAAAATTATTTCTACACAATTGTTTTGTAGTAAAATTATTTATTCTATTCATTAGCAACAAATATATTGTTGTAAAAACATTTAGTGCAAGGTAATAAAGAGTTTGTTGCAAAACAATTTCGTAAACTAGCTGGACACTATTTTACTACGAATCTATTTTATTGCAAAAAGTTGTTTAAGGTGAGAAAACTTTTGTTTTGTTGCTGAATATAGAGCGGGACAGTGCTAGGCCGACGACCTTAATGACAAACGTATTTTTGTTGCAACAATCTAAGGCAACAAAATTTATACTTTGAGCAACAAACCCTTGTTGTTGCAAAAGGTCATTATTGTTGTAGTGAGATATTGTAAAGGATTTATGAGATATTATTATGGATTTGATTCACCATGTATTTTGATGATGCTATTTGTTGGAAGTTTTGAGTGATTGAAATTTTTAGTATATGATATTATTTGGTATTTAATAGTTTTTATGAATTTGAATGTAATTTTTATTTCAGTTAATTCAAGTTTTAAAATGTGATTTTTATTATTTCTATTTCAAAATTCTGGAATTTAAATAATAATAATTAGTATTATTATAATTTCAAAATAAAAAATAATAATTTATTTTTCTTTAAACCTTAAATCTCATGATAGAGAATACAAATCATTAATATATGACATATTTTGAAGAAGCCCACCAAATTCAAAACAATTTAAATTACCCACTAAAATTTTCTATTAATTTCAAAAAGTCTTGCAAAACAACGTTGCATGGCTAATGACATATGTGTGATAGATATACACTGTCGTGGAAGATGTGATAGATAAAATAATGTTATGGATTTATCGTAGGGGCTACAATGACACATAAAAACTCTGTCATAAGGGGGGTTGGATGACAAATATTCTTTGTCATGGTAGCCCATCTTTCTAGTAGTGTGTGGAATAATTGTCTTCAATTGCTTCGCTCAATATATTACTAATAAAATGGAAAATATTTTGGCTAATGATATATAGTATAATCTCGGTACGTTAATAGTATTGGGACCATAAAATTTTATTAATTTATCGAACATTAGTATATCAATAAATTAATTTATTAATATATCTTTATAAAACTAATATTGCATTCATATTAGGATTTTCTATGAAATATAAAGATATTATAATTAGAGAATTTAGTGATTTTGAGTTAGTATAATTAGATAATTTAATGATTATGCCACGTTGTATGATAGGACCTTGAGTGAGTGAGTGAAATACTTGATAATCCTTTAGCTAAATTGCATGGTTAGATCAAGATTAGATGGTAACTCATCAAAGGAGACTTTTTTGAGGCAACATATTAAATCAATCTCTCTCTTATTTCTGTTAATAAAACACGTAATACAACAATGGCTTCCAATATGGAAGGTGTAAAGAAAGTAGTAATGATCGAAAAAATGCATAAAGCATTATGCCAGTATAACAAAGAAAATCATAAACATATCATATGTAATTAGTTTCAAATTAATTAATTATCAATTTATTTATTAATTAGGTCCTATAGAAAAATAATTTTCTTTTGAAAAAATATTATCCAATTAATATATTGAATTATTAATTTATCTTATTGGCCCCTAGTCGAAACTAACAAAAATTATTATTTAATCAACGTCATCAATATTAATTTAATTGAGATTTTATTGTACTTGGTTTTCATTCTCTTAGTAATGAAATTATTAGTTCTCTTACGTCCTAATTTTCTTTGTACCAATCACTTTTTTATTTTTTTTTGGGAAATCAAAATCTTAGAAGAAAGAAGAATTACAGCCTAGAGGATACAATAAACCTCACCCCTGAAGAGATGCATAAAACTAGTGCACCAAAATCACACTAAATTTCCCAAAAGTTAACTGGACAGCATAAACAAGAGAAATAAATTTTCTGACAGCTAAAATAAATTTCCTAGATTAGGCAGGAAGGCAGTCAGCATCTCACAATCAAAGAACCCAATTGGAGGACAATTAACTGCTTGTTATAATGCCTCGGAAATTCCAGAGCACGTGACCTCAGCCACCACCACGCAAACGTCATTCGCTAGAAACCCAGTCTCTGGCTGAGTTAACTTACCGGGTAATTTTTAAAAACCTCCCTTGAGGTTTGGGCTTGTTGCAAGTAGATGACGAGAATTTATTTATTTGTAAAAAATCTCCTACCATCAGTTAACTTTAACATTGACCGTTAGTTGACTGTGCAAAGATAATATTACCCTTAACAACAATTTATAGATAGAAATAACTAAAAAAAAATTAAAATTAGTTGACTATTTTACCATCTTGAAATTATTGATATTTTTTTAAAATTCCTATAATAAAGATAAAATTAAAATTAAAAAAATTCTCTTTAAATTATTGATATTTTCTTAAAGTTTCTACAAAAAAAATAAAATTAAAAAGTTAAAAATAAAATAGTTATAATCTTTACTTACAATATTGTAAATCTTTGAATTGACAAGGATAAAATTATCAAAAAATAGGATTTGTGTTTTTCGCGCCAATAATTTTAATTTTTTTTAGTTATTTCCATTTATAAACTGTTGTTAAGGGTAATATTATCTTTGCACAGTCAACTGACGGTCAATATTAAAATTAACTGACGGTAGAAAATTTTTTACAAATAAATAAATTCTCGTCATCTACTTACAACAACCTCAATCCTCAGGAGAAGTTTTTAAAAATTACCCTTAACTTACCCAACGAAAGGAATCTTTGAGAGCCCAAGGCAAAGGTCGGTGCAAGGAACCAGGCTTTACCTGCTACAGTAAAAGGAACACTCTCGTAGTATTAGTTGGATTTGGTTTCAATTAATTAAGCTGACTTACTAATTGCATGTAAAGACAGACATCTTACCTTGAAAAGATTTATGTTTTTCCCCCACTTGATCTAAGATTCGCAATGAATAGTCTGCATATACTTTAACGGCCTCAACTGTGCAATCTACCAAAGCCAAGACCAGAGAAAGATGATTGCCATCACCACAGCCATTTCCCATGAGATAGAGCACTATCTTCCTGAAAACCAACGAATATCTCCTGCAATAGGAAAGCAAGAGTGTCAATATATATTGATGCTATGTTTTATTTTACTAAAACACAAAATATGATTTTTTGATTAAAAAGAAATTCATAGTTAATTTATTTCCTTAATGGATTCCTGTTTTTGTGGAAGTAGTAATGGATGTAACCATTATTAAATAACTTTTTAAAATTATAATAGTTATAGACCTTATCATAAGAAATCAATAAGTAAATATTATATAAACATAATTAGTATGAAGTTGAATCAATATTAATGATGGACCGGAAATTCAAATCCAAAATCTTCACTAATTTGGCTTAGTAACTTTGCTATTCAAGTTTAATAATTTTTGTGAAACTTCTCCTGCAATTAAGGAGGGCAAAGTGATATATATATATTTTATGGACAATATAAATGCCATGTATCACCTCTATCCCATTTGATTTTTATATGAGTTAATTTATTTGAACTTAAAGTTCAACAAAATTATTGTGCAGTGTGCATTGTTGATCAATTAATTGATAAACTCATTGACATAGAGAATTAAAAAAATTACCATTAATATAGGTTGATGTCCTTGAAGGATGAAATGGTGATGCAAAATAAATACACAAATACTTGAAGCTTGCATGCGATAGATCAAATAGTAAAAAATAATTTAAAAGGAAATTATCCACCATCTACTTGTTTATTTTATCTTTTTAAAAAATACACAAACATTTTTTTTTTCAGCACCCCACCTGAAGTTTTTCTTTTATTGCACTCGTCCACTTCTGTCTAATCGTTTTTAAAAAGTTACTGACGTCAAAGGGGTAAAATGGGCATTTCATTCAAATATCTAAAATTATGCTAATATTTTTTTTAAAAAAGAGTAAAACAACGCCATTTAATACGATTTGAAAATTAAAAAAAGAAAACTGATGTTGTTGAACTCAATTGAAAGAGAAAAAATAAATACACAATTTCTAAATCTAGCAAACAACAAATACTATTTTCCTCTAATTTCTAGCATCCACCTTTGCATTTAACTCTATTGCTTGAAAAAACTTAAATACAGCCAATTTATCTCCAATTTTCATTTATTTTGGGTTAAATTGTAATTTTGAGGGGTAAAAATGTCATTTCATTAACATTCCATTAAATCCACTAACAGAGATCAGACAGAAGTGGACAAATGCAACAAAAGGAAAACTTCAAGTGGCGCACTGATAAAAAAAAGTGTTTATGTATTTTTTTAAAATGCAAAACAAATTAGTGGACGGTGGATAATTTTACTAATTTAAATCCCAAGAAAATCACAAAATCTTTTAAAATAATTAGGCGCTCCAGAAGATACCATGTTTGTTTATAGAAACACATTTGATCTATAATTAGATTATTAAATATATTGCCCCAGGAAAGACATACCAACTAATAAATGAATCTCAAATACTATTCAAGAGGTAGATACTAAGAAACAAAGAGATATTGTCCTATAAAAGATGCTCATATATATTAAAAAAGAGAGATCTTCAGTCCTTGCAGAGATATATGTGTTAGAAGTTTCGAGAGATCTCAATTGGGCATATATATTGAAAATGAGAAATATTTAATAAATGTTGCTACTTCATGCAAGAGAAAAAATTGAAATTGACATTAAATATTTGTCAATAAAATATAGTTGTTATGATAAAAAAATTTTAGAATTCTAAATTATAAAATGTATAGATCATCAAATTATATGATTGGCCAAAATTGTAAAATATTTAGATTTGTAGTCCATACACTAAATGACGTAAAATTAATTAGTAAAATTTTATGAATTTTGGACTTGTAGTCCATACACCTAAAGTCATAAAATTTATTAATAAAATGTAAATCTGAACTGTAGTAGGTCAAAATTAAATTGAAGAATTTATCTAATTATTTTTTAAGGGTAAAATACTTGAATCTGAACTGTTGTATCGCAACCACTATGAATTCAATAAGATATTAGACGATAGTTCAGTAATAAGAAAATCTGAATAGTATGAATTCGTGTGACCATTGATATTCACCAAAATTTTGAAACTGGGTCACCAATTGGTTATTCATTGTAATCCAGATCCAGCAAAGGAAAAAAAATAAAATAAATAAAGCTTGGTAGATAAATCAAAACAAAATAATATAATAATATTCCATGTGATCAGATTATTTGTTAATTAAATTCACTCTCTTCGATCAAAGTAAAACCAGGATCCCAATTTTCTGGTAGAAACAAGCAATCTCAGCAGCTTGCTTGGATTTATAATTTTGCTAACTTTGATGATCTGATCATTTTGAATTTGCTGATTAGCATATTAATTCAAACTTGGCTAAAGCTCCCAAAGTGGCTACACTAATTGCTTATTTATGGATTGGCAGCTTAGCTATGTTCCTGGGTCGCAATCCTCTTTATTTGTTTATTATTTCCTTCACACTCGTTGGTTTAACAGCCTTCAGTTGCTTGGACTAATGATTATATACTTGGTTTTCATTTTTTAGTAAGCGGAATTATTAGTTCTCTTACATCCCAGATTTCTTTGTACCAATTACTTCTCTTTTTTTTTTTTGGAAATCAAAATCTTAGAAGAAAGAAGAATTAGATCCTAGAGGTCATAATAAACCTTACCCCTTAATAGATGCATAAAACTAGAGCACAAAAATTACACTAATAAGTTGACAGCAGCAACAACAAACATCAAAGCTATATATATATTTCATAAGAACAAAGCTATATTTTGGAAAATCACAAGATAAATTAATATCCTACTTTACCCAGGCAGTCAGCATCACACAGCAGAAGAACCGACTTGGAGGACAATTAATTACTTGTTATAATGGCTCGGAAATTCCAAGCACAGTGACCTCAGCTTCCACCAGGCATACGTCATTCACTAGAAACCCAGTCTCTGGCTCATTTAACTTACTCATCGAAAGGAATCTTTGAGAGCCCAAGGCAAAGGTTGGTGCAAGGAACCAGGCTTTACCTGTTAGAGTAAAAGGAGCACTCTCGTAGTGTTATTTGGATTTGCCTTCAATTAATTAAGCTGACTTACTAATTGCATGTAAAGACAGACATCTTACCTTGAAAAGATTTATGTTTTTCCCCCACTTGATCTAAAATTCGCAATGAATAGTCTGCATATACTTTAACAGCCTCAACTGCAGAATCTGCCAAAGCCAAGAACAGAGAAAGATGATCGCCATCACCCAAGCCATTTCCCATGGGATAGAGCCGTATCTTCCTGAAAAGAATTTTATGGAATTTAATTGTTCATTCACTAAAAGCTTTGTCCCAAGAACATATTTACATCTATAATCTGATTTAAAAAAAAAAAATTGAATCTTTGATACCATTTGTGATTTCCAGCACTGAACACTTGTGATTCCTGACGTCCTTCGCCCAACTTTGAAAAGTTTTCAACCTTCCAAACATACTTAGAACTATATGCATATTTTTCCATGGATAGGCACTCTCCTTTGACTATGTTTCTTTCTTTAACAAAGACTTCAGCTCCAAAAATACATGTATCCTCGACAAGGTATCCATTTGAAGCATCGTTGAAAGCTTTAAGTGGGATGAACTGATCAAAACCCCATTCAAGCTTCAATCCATTAAACCTTCTTTCCTTTCCCATGGCATCTATCACATTCCAAGCGACCACCGATTATGCAATTGCTTATCTAAAAGACTAGAACGAGTTTCTTCTGCAATATTTTCTGTAAAACTTTATATGTACCAGCTAGACTGTATTTAATTTGTGAAATACTGACGATCGCACTAGATAAAATTTATAAACATACGATATCGTCAAAATTGTCAAACATAGATCATTGGAAAATATGATCAAGATTAGCATTTCAAAAGTAGAATATAATATAACCTTGAACCACCAAGTAGTTGTCTTGGTTCTGATCAAGTAAAAATAAACGAAAAACTGCATAGACTTCCCAACCAAGAGTAACCGAACTTGTGTCTGCCACTGCTAAGTAGAGTGAAATGTGGTCTTGCACATTCTTGCTCTTATTTCCATTTGGATATAGAACAAGTTTCCTGCAATAATTAATTGATCAACATAAATACACTAATTTATGATATTACCAAGCAAAGACTATGGTTCAAGAGTTAGGTTTGAATCCTGATCACATTAGGGATGAGGGTTGAGTTGTAGCATTTTTCTTATTATTATTATAGCTTAATGGCAACCCAATTCCTTCCCATCTTTGTAAAGTAGGTTCGAACCCCAGATCTCATGTTTCGGCACAAGAGATTTTACCCAATTGAACTAACGACACTCAACCCACAAGTTGAGGAGTTGTTTGATTATATATCAAGATGAAATAATAATAATGATGACTATAATAACAAAAGAAAAGGTAGTGGCATAAGTTATTTAATTTACAGCAATAAAGGAAAAAATATATATTTATATATGTGTATATATACCACTTGTAGCCTCCAGCTTCAAATGCTCCTGATTCGTATTTCTCATCAACTGCTTTCTCCACAAGAACTGAAAATGATTTTATTTTGACAATGTAATGAGCCGGTGGTACATGTGAAGTGGATCTTGCAATGGCTATACATTCAAGTAATTTTAATTAACACCCACTGATTATAAATAAAATAAACTGAAAAGAATGTTGACCAAAAGAACATGAAAGGTTTGAACATACATACCATCTTTGTCAACAAAGACGCTGTCCATCTTTGTTAAATTGTTCATTTTTTTTCTTTTTTGGTAATTAAACTGAAGCCGAAGGCTGTAGACGCTACTTGGACGGTACTGTATTTGTTGGCAAGGGCAAGGGCAAGGCACAAGGCTCTGCTACCGATCCTAGGGAAAAAAATGGACTATTATTTATTAGGGTAGCTTTTTTTTTTTTGAAGATAAGGTAACTTAAAATTTACTTAATTATAATCCTAAAAAATTAAGAAAATAAATTAAATCCTAACTAAACTGAAATTACAAAACGGCTCAAATACGACCAATTTGACTGATTATAATTTCTAATATAATTTTACCAAAATAGAATGATGACTACTTGCCCCTTGCATATTAACAATGAAAAAGATCTCTTTGTTTGATGAAAATTTGGCATGAATTGAAATTCAAACATGGGAAAAGTGTTAATGTAGAAGCGATGATACCAGAACAGAACATAACCTTCCTCCCTAGCATATAATGTCAAACGACAACTGAAGTCCAAAACATAGCCATAATTATCAGTAGCTCACTTATTGCTAGGGATGGCAATGGGTGGGCTCGGGGCGGAGATCATGATCCCCAAACCCGAACTGGAAGCAATCTGGGTACCATAACCGAAAAACTTTAACTGGGGATATCCCCAATAATCCCATTTATTTATTTTTTAAAAAATTGATAATTTTGAATATTCGGGTCCTTCAAAAAAATTAATTATTTTGCATACATAGCTTTGAAAAAAAATTACAAATGAGCAAATTAATAGCGCAAACAACATTTCAAACGAACGAATTCAGCTATCAAGCATACCCGTAATTAATAACAAGATTATTTCAACACAAAACGAATTGATGATCATCCATCAAGGATATCCGTAATAACAAATCCAATATCACTGAACAAACTCGTACAATAATACCACTTAGTAATATTCAACCAAGTTTCAAAGAATACAGCCTCGTCGCAAGCAAAGGCGCTAATTTCTGAAATTACCTTGACTGATCAAATGGCAGCGAAGGCGGCGACGGGTGGTTGAGTCCGGTGAGAAATGAGAACGCCGGCGAGAAAGGATTAGCGGCTTGAGGTAATGCTTGGTCTTTAGGCTAGAGAGGAGAGCGATGTTAACGGCGCAATCTTGGACTTTTGGTGTTGGACGCGACGGCCGGAAAGGGGAAGCTCCGTTGACCGTTGGAGACTTGGAGGTGGCGATGTCTAGCGTTTTGAGAGTGGTGGGTTTCGGTCTGGGTTTTAGTTTTGTGATGCCTTTTTTTATTATTTGATTAAACTTATTCGTAAAGTGCGTCGAGTAATTTTTTTAATTATTTGATTAAATTAAATATTTTTTAATCGTGTGAATTAAAAATATATTTTACTTTTAAAATAAAAAAATATTTGGGTTCGGATTCCTGAACCCAAATGCAAAATACATTTGGGACTTGGACTTACTTTTGAACCAGATCCGTTTTCAGTTTTAAAACGGTTTGGGCTCATATCTGACCCGAATTAATCTAAACCATCCCTACTTAATGCTTTCTTCGTTTCAACTACTTTTTTTTTTTAAAATCAAAATCTTAGAAGAGAAGAATTACAGATTAGCGGATATAATGAATTTCTCCTTAAAGAGATGCAGAGAAATAGAACACCAAAATCACACTAAAAAGTTAGCTTGACAGCATAAACAATAAGCAATGTAAGAGTTATTTTGGAAAACCACAAGAGAAATAAATTTCCTGATAGGTAAAATAAATTTCCTAGATTAGCCAGGCAGTCAGCATCACACAATAAAAGAACCCATTTGGAGGACAATTAATTACTTGTTATAATGGCTTGGAAATTCCAAGCACAGTGACCTCAGCTTCCACCACGCAAACGCCATTCACTAGAAATCCAGTCTCTTGCTCATCTAACTCACTCAATGAAACGAATCTTGGCCGGCCCCAGTGATCGTTTGGTGTATGGAACCAGTCTTTATTCTCTGCTAAGAGTAAAAGGAACATTCTCGTTATATTAATTGGATTTGCCTCAAATACTAATTGCATGTAAACACAGACATTTTGCCTCGAAAAGATTTATGTTTTGCCCCCACTTGATCTATGATTCGCAATGTATGCTCTGCATATATATATACTTTAATCACCTTGACTGTGGAATCTCCAAAAGCCAAGTACAGAGAAAGATGATTGCCATCACCACAGCCGTTTCCAATTTGGAGGAATGTGCTTCACAAACAAAGAAACAAACAAACATTACCAGAGTTAAGATACCAGAAAATGTGTTTGGTATCTGAGAAAATGAAAAGAAAATAACAGAGACTCTAGAGTGAGAGAGAGAGAAAATGAAATTCTTGATTATTGATATGATTAGTTACAAGAGAATTTATATGTGAGCTTAGTTCAGCTAATACATGCATCAACTGACTAATAACAAATTACAGCCAGTATAACAAACATTTGCCTGCTCATCTGACACGTCAGCAGCCATAACTAACAATAACGAACAATAACAAACTACTCTTAACATCCCCTCTCAAGCTTAAGGTCTTGGAATGACATTGAGTTTGGACCTAAGATAGTTAAATTGATCAAAGGCCAAGGGTTTGGTAAGAACATCAGCCACTTAATCACAACTTGAAACATGAGTAATGTGAACTTCATTGCGAGCTATATGTTCACGAACAAAATGCAAGTCCAGCTCAATATGCTTAGTGCGTGAGTGATACTTGGGATTACTAGCCAGTGCTTCAGCACTCTTATTATCACAATGAAGAACTGGAATTTTGTAATGGTGGCATCTTCAACTCTTTAAGCACATATGATATCCAAAGCACTTTTGATACTGCTAATGTCAAAGCTCGATATTCTGATTCAGCTGTGCTTCTTGAAACTATTTGTTGTTTCTTGGAGGACCAAGAAACTAGATTGTCACCTAAGTAAATGCAATATCCACTGACAGACTTTCTGTCATCCAAGTCTGATCCCCAATCTGCATCTGAAAAGGCTGTAAGAGTAAGTTTCCCAGTACTGAAAAATTATAAACCAAAATCTGCTGTATTTTGCAGATATCTCAAGAGTCTTTTACATGCTTGCCAGCGAATAACAGTTGGGGCAGCAAGGAATTGACTTAGTTTATTCACTGTGAATGCAATTTCAGGTCGTGTTAGAGTAAAATATTGTAAAGAGCCAATCAAACTCCTATATAGTGAAGGATTCTCAAAAGCTGCTCCTCTGTCTCTGACTAGTTTATCACTGGAACTCATTGGAGTTGGACATCCTTTGTTATCAATCATATGAGCTTTCTTAAGTAAATCACCTATATATTTGGTCTGGGAAAGATGCAACCCAGCAGCTGATGGTGTTACTTCAAGACCAAGAAAGTAATTAAAATCTCCTAGATCTTTTAAAGAAAATTTAAACCCCAATCGACCAATAACTTCCTCAACAAGTTTATTATCCGAGCCAGTGATTAGTATGTCATCCACATAAATGAGCACCACCACAATATCACCTGCCTTATGTTGAAAAAATAGTGAGGTGTATGATCTGGAAGTGTGAAAGCCCCAGTGTTGCAGAGATGATTTCAGCCTGTCATACCAGGCTCTTAGAGCTTGCTTAAGCCCATAAAGGGCCTTGGTCAGCTTGCATACATGTGAAGGGTATTGAGGATGCAGGAATCCTTCAGGCTAGTGCATGAAAACTTCTTCAGTTAGGATGCCATTGAGAAAGGCATTGTTAACATCAAGCTGCCTGATTGACCAATGGTTCATAACAGCAATGCTCAAAATAATTCCGATAGTGCAGGGCTTAACCACAGGACTGAAAGTTTCAAAGAAGTCCACCCCTTGGGTTTGATGAAAGCCTTTTTCAACCAATCTTGCTTTGTATTTGCTAATGCTGCCATCAGGATTATATTTCACTCTAAACACCCACTTATTCTCGACAATCTTACCAGCCTGTTCTCTGGGAACTAGAGTCCATGTTTTGTTGTTTTGTAAGGCATCAAACTCTTCTTGCATTGCTTCTCTCCACTTAGTATCTGTTAGGGCTGCTTTGACATATTGTGGTTCAAGGTTTTGAGTGACTGCCAGATAGGTTTTAGGTTTGAATATGCCAGCTTTAGACCTGGTTACCATAGGGTGACCAGTTTGAGCTGGTAAAGGCTGTTGTGCAGGCTGAAATGATTGTTCAGGAGGTGATACTGTTGTTGTTGGGTGCTGTACTGATGAGGGTAGATGAGAAACTGAAATGGATTGATTTGGGGAAGAAGCACTAGAATCAGGTCCTACATCTGGAACCAGTGAGCTAAAAGAAGGTTGTACACTGTTACTATCTCGAATGACTGTTGTGGAAGGAACAAATGTAAAAGGTGTGTAATTCTGCTGAGTGACTGACACATTTTGAACAGGTTTATGAGAAGGAAAAAATTCATAAAAAGAAAACTCAAACTCATTAAACCTAACATGCCGAGCAATATAGATTTTTCTAGTAGGAGTAAGACATTTATAGCTTTTATGTATTGGGCTATAGCCAATCATGATACACTTTTGTGTGTGGAAATTGAATTTATGCTTGCTATAGGGTCTGAGGAAGGGATAGCAGGCACAACCAAATAGTTTGAGGAACTGATAGTCAGGTTGTCTACCATGAACTTTGGTAAATGGTGAAATATTGTTTAAAACATGGGTTGGTAATCTATTTATAAGAAAAGAGGTTGTATGGAATGATTCCCACCAGAAAGACAGAGGCATTTTTGCCTGAGCAAGAAAGGTAAGCCCTGTTTCAACCAAGTGTCTATGTTTTCTTTTCACCACACCATTTTGATGATGTGTGTGTGGACAACTATGTCTAAACCTTATCCCTTATTCTTCAAGAAAACTTTAAAAACTTCTATACTCACCCCCCCAATCAGACTGTAATGATTTCAGAGTATATCCAAACTGTTTTTCAACTAAGGTTTTGAAGTATTTGAAGGTGTCTAAAGCTTCTGATTTGAGTGTCAAAGGAAAAATCCAGCAATATCTACTATAGTCATCTACAAAGCTAATGTAGTATCTATAGCCATATAGAGATGACAAGGATGTTGGTCCTCAAAGGTCAGTGTGTATAAGCTCTAAAGGAACTTTAGTTTTTATTCTAGTTGAGTGAAATGACATTTGATGAGCTTTACCATACTGACAAGCATCACAAAAATCAGGTGCTGAAATAGATGAATAATCAACAGGAAGAGAAGACAGAATAGTTTTCAGCACATGTTTATTGGGATGACTAAACTTTTGATGAAACAAATTTGCTAATTTGTTTGAGTTCACTTGAAACTGTGAATTATAGACATTATTGGCAGCTATATCAGAAGTTTTACAGGTTGGATTATTTAAAACAGAAATCATAGAGCTAGGAGCATAGGTAAGACAACTGGAATTTGAAACAAAGTCATTCTTTGACAGCAACAGGTACAGTCCTTTCTTAGCAATCTCTTGAGCCAGATGATGTTCCTTCCTCTTGTCCTTTATGAAACACATAATGGCAACAAATTCAATGGTTATATCAGTGTTATCTTCAAGTAACTTTGAAACACTTATGAGATTTTTAGTAAGTTTAGGCACACATAAAGTATCTCTTAAGTGTAAGACTGCACTGCATGATGTTTGAAAACATGCATAGCCAATATGTGAAATATGCAAGCCTAACCATTACCAACAAGAAGCAATTGATTACCTGAGTATTCATTTCCAATTTGCAGGTTCTGTAAACTGTTAGTGATGTGATGCGTTGCACCACTATCAATGTACCATCCTTGATTAGCTATTGTTCCCTCAGAAGTTACAAGAAAATCAGCTCTTGGTAGATTCTAATATGGACTGTTAAAAGGAACATAATCCTTGTTGAATATGTTTCTGCATTCAACTGCAGTGTGCCTTGGTTTAAAACAAATCTGGCAAGTAACATTAGTAACAGCCTGATCTAAAACACCTTTGCCATTTGGAAAACCACCATTGAATCCTCCAGCCTGGCCAAGATTGCCATTGTAATTACTTCCTCTGCCTCCTTGAGGAAAGTTTCCAAATGAGCCATTCCAGCCGCCATTCCAGTTTCCTCTTCCTTGTCCTTGTGGAAAGTTTCTACCATAACCACCTCTGCCTCCAGTATATCCACCTCTGAAACCATCATTCTTGTTCCAGTTGTTATTGAATTGACCACCATTCCAGTTGTTATTGAACTGACCACCTGGTTTCTTGTTATTACTATTAACTCCAGATCTAGTTTGAGCAATATTAGCAGCATAGTTCAGCTTAGCTTCCTTGCTTGCACTTAGCTTATTTGCTTCTAATCTAGCTTCGTGAGATAATAGCATAAAGTATGCTTCACTGATAAAATCTTAGCAAGATTTGCTTCAAAATAAAGTACAACAGGATAGTAAAGTTGACCTAATCCAGAAATTAGGTGAGTAAGAAAATCTAGAGAACTTATTGGATTACCAGCAATGGCTAACTCATCTGTAATTGCTTTTAGCTTGCCAAAAAATTCGGTTACTGTCATTAGTCCTTTTCTAAGATTATTGAGCATTATTTTCAGATGAACCTTCTTAGCAGAGGTTTCATATCCAAACTGTTGTTTCAAACTAGTCCAAAGTTCTAATGAAGTTTCAGAGTTTACCACAAGGCTCAGTATCTCAATGCTGATAGATGACATCAACCAGCTCAGCAGCAGTTGATCCTTTCGTTTCCATGTGGTATATGTTGGATTCAGCTTAACTTCTACAGAAGGATTTCCAGTCTCACTCTGAAGGAATTGATCTGGATTGTTTTTTGATCCATCGAGTAAATCTTCAAGACCATTGGCACGAACAGATGAAAGAATTTGAGACTTCCAGATCATATAATTTGTCCGATCAAGTTTGATTGGAGAGGTGAAAGAAAATGATGAAATAGTAGAGTTTATGTTTGTGTTTATGCTTGAAGATGCCATGAGATTGAAGATCGGTAGCTCTGACACCAAGGTTAGGTACTAGAAAACATGTTTGGTATCTGAGAAAATGAAAAGAAAATAACAGAGACTCTAGAGTGAGAGAGAGAGAAAATGAAATTCTTGATTATTGATATGATTAGTTACCAGAGAATTTATATGTGAGCTTAGTTTAGCTAATACATGCATCAACTGACTACTAACAAATTACAGCCAGTATAACAAACATTTGCCAGCTCATCTGACACGTCAGCAGCCATAACTAACAATAACGAACAATAACAAACTACTCTTAACAACCGGAAGCAACTGTGCATTTACTGGTTCGGAAACACAAAACCTGCAGTCACTGAAAACGGAGAGAACAATTATTATCTTTGAGTAAAGAAGCAAAACAACTAAAACCTAGCTTTACCAGCTTTCGCAGCACGCAACCCTTCAATAATTAGTGCATCAAGCAACAGGTCCACAACTCGCATGGATGAATTTCAAATTTAGGAGTCCAATAATGCGAGCGGTTTGAGTGAGATATTATAACTGAATTATTGGCGATTAAAACTTTAGAAAGTAACAGGTGTCTGATAAGCTTCTACCTTCACTTTTGCAGCAACCATTGCCTAATGTCCCTTCGTAGGACTCCATCAAACCCATTTCTATTGTAGTTCAAACTCAACAGATCAGATCCATTTGTCTCAAGATGCCTATACTGGGTTGTGGTTCCCGCACGCCTTAGACGCCGCATCATCATGGCAATAGTAGAAAAAGGGTGGTTTAGGCCATATATTTTTTGATGGGCTAAACAGATGTCTATCAGATTCCTTGTTTCTAGATGTTTCGACTCCAGGAGCTTTTGGGTTCGAGGACTTCATTCCATGGTTGGTCATGCTCATGCTGGGGCCATGTGACGGTTTCTCGAGGGGACCACGTATCTGGGCAGATGGTCTCATTCGGTCAAGCCAACGTAGAATGCAGTTACCAACATTTCTACCAGCTTCTATGTCCCTCTCTTGTATGTTCCTGTGAAACTTGAGAGCAGCATCAAAGGCAGCACGTGCTCGGCTGTGGAAAAAATCAATGAAGAATGAAGGTCAGTCTTCAAAAAACAATGGCAGTTCCAAGTTGGAGGAGTAATAAATTTGTTATTATTCAAAACAATTGTAGAAATAACAGTAGCTCCCAGCTAGCGATTGACATAATAGCAGTTGTTAAACAGTAGAATGGAATCCAATGAGCCAACCAAAGGGAAGAATGCAAAGCTCAGGCAGCACCGTGGTCAGTATCACACTAAGACTCTAACAGTGGAGGATGTCCAATTATTGGTTTCATAATGCATACTAAATCAATTCAAAGTCCAAAGTATAGAAACAATTAACTAATTTAGGATCTCCATTTTATGCAGAGGGTTTCATGAATCATTACAACTAGATCGGAAGGATTCAGGAGCAAAAAAATGTGCCCTGGTAACTTACTTTCATGACGTTAATAACGTCCTACTAATAAACATTAAAATACAGCGGCTCATTAAAAAGAAAAGCACAGAAGAACTTTCAATCTATCATTTCAAAACAGTCTCTTTGAACTAAACAAGAGTACAGCTATGACCTCCAACTTTGGATGTTAGTACTTGTGCTTCTCCAAAATCTTCACATCCCCTAAAGAGAGACAGCAGTTTAAGAATGTGCTCATAATAATGAAAACTAGTTGGAGGTTTGCAAAACTTTGCAATAGAAATTAGGCACCAATCTAGTACGAGAGAACGCAGGTTGCAGTTGCAGATATTCAACGATCAACTGAGTTGATAGTAACTTCTCTTAATCTTTTAAGGATTGGCTTTGCTCCATAATTGGTTAAATCACAAATTCAGCAACTTAGCCTATCCAATATGTCATAAGATCACAGATTTAGAAGCTGATTTTATTATGAAATGCACAGGGCCATTCTAAGTCAGATAGGAATGAATAATTGCTTTCAGGGAAGAGCTCAGTGCTCTCATATTGCACATGATATCAAGTCAATGTGAACTATTCACATCAGTTTACATCCAAGCTGAAGTAGAAGTGCCAGGATGCACAATGAACTAGTTGAAGTACCAAACTAAAGTTTTTCCCTTCATATTCCTATATAATTAAGACAGCTAAAATACAGATTGATACTTTGTTATAGCCGTATTCAAACACATATTTTGACCTCTGTATAACTAAACTTCAATGGAGCTCATTAGATTGGAAGCAATAAGTTCATTGGAATACCCAAGATGGGGCACACTCAAACGTAAACAAGCAGAATACAATAGGTGCATCTAGCAAAAAAACTTCCATTTTAAGAGATGGTCTAACGGCATAGCACTCGCACAGAAAATTCAGACCATGAATAACAATTTATGAACCACCATCAAAGTAACTTTTCAAAGAGAGGATTAATACATAGGCAAAGTCCAGCTATCATTATTGTGGACACATAGTCTAAGATAATCCCATGCCGTAGGATGCGTAGCTGCAACATATTGAACTCAGATTTGACAAAATCAACTCCACAAAATCCATCAAAATCCCATTGAAGAAGCATAAGAAGGTAGAAATTTCAGCTGAAAAGTGTTTGAAGAAAGAGAAATAGAAGAGAGAACAGTAAAATAGGTAGTGAGAAGAGAGAATACAAGGGAAGAGCAAGGAGAAATTCTATGAATCATTGACCCCAAAAGAAAACCAAAATCCATGCATTTCCTCCCAACAAAGCATACACTTTTATGGTTTTTGATAGCATAGGATAACTCCCTAAGGAAATATATAAATACGTAGAAGATGCCAAAAGGATAGTTCACGTCTGTTGCTTCCTATATAGTTACTCCATGGTTAAGTTCACACAACACTAGCTTCTATAAGGTAAACCTGGCTTACTTTCACTGCAATATATGATATGAGTAGACAACAACACTGATATCTGGATAAACTTTTGAAATCAGGTTTTCAGGATCTTTTACAAATTTGTAAGTTTATTCGTTTCACCCTTTCCCTATTCTTCGAAAACCTAAAATTTTGGTTCCTTCTGTCTGTGCCTTTCCTAATAAGTCATTCTCTGTCTAGCCAAGCTAGTAATAAGCCACATTATTACTCCAAGAAATTAATTCCTAGCCACAATGAAACTTCATTACTCTCCTCTGCTTTCTTACATTAGATCTTTAGCGAGCATCAATAACCAAATTCCGAACCACACACACTACCATACAGTTAAATCAAATTACCAAAATCAATTTCGAAAAATATCATAAAATCGTGAAACAAAGAACATTGCATTGCAATGTATTGTTAGTATACCCATATCAGTATCATTCATATCATATCATTTATATCTTTGATTCAAGCCGCCAGAAAGTTCGATCTTCGTTGCCCATCACACTTCGGTCTTCAGTGGTCAACTGTTTATTCTGTGAGCTTCTATATGTATATAAAGAGGAAATTTTGAGGAATTTAATTTTGCACCGAATACAAAACATGTGATGAAAAGTCTAAAATGCCCTTAAATATGAACGGCCGTAGGCACGCCTCTCAGCCCCCGCCTACACCCATTATATATGGTTGCGGGACCTTTTCTGAAGGTGACAACCAGTCTCGACCTCAATGGTTACATAATTATGGTACTCATTCATTCTCGATCTACATTTGATTTTTGTTGAATTAATTTTTTTAATTGCTCGAATATTATCGAAAATATACAAATTATGATTCAACAATTTGTAATTATTCCATGACTATCTAACTATAATTAAGCAATTTATCTACGAATTATAACGAGCAAAACATTAAATTAAAAAAGTCTGTAACTTTTAAAAAAAAAAGAAAAAATAACAAAAACTCGAGGGAGAGATAGAGGGAAAAAAATAGGTATTTAGGTACTTACGTTGTGTTGTTATATTGAATGAATGTATTTCATAGTATTTTTTATGGCATTTTTAAAATTAAAAAAATAATAATAATAGAGGAAAATCCCTCTACATCTCTTCCAGGTTGAAATTACCTAGTTAAGTAGAGAATTTTATTTTTTAAAATAAAAATTATACCGTCGTTGACCGGCATTATCGATGCTGATCGCAATTTTTTATCGCGTTAAATACATAATAATGATTAGAAATGGACGATTTACTAATTGGAAGTGTTAATTTTGCAGAAAATACACTATATAGTTGAAAATATGGGAGTTAAAATATTCCCAAATATTTAAACAAGATTTGAGATAAATAACAATGTATATTAGCATTTCTAACTTCATAGAGTTGTAGATCGGCTCACAAGGATTCCATTGGTACATGTTTTGAGAGTGAAATCCATATCCGGCGAGTCTTCGGTGACGGGCCGGCGATTCACCTTAATGCTTTTTCTTTTTTCAAATAAATTATCCTCTTAATTTAAGAAAATAAATATAAATTATTTACACTTTAACTTATTTAAAATTAATTTTATTAGAGAATAATTTTGGAACTTTTGTATTCCAATAGATGAGGAATTTGAAATCCTTACCCATTGATAAGGAATACAAATTCTTCAATTTGATGGAAATTGAATTTTAGTTTCATTGAATTTGGTCCAACCAAATAGTGGAAAGTGAAAAAGAAATCAAATTCTTTTCCTCTCCCCACTCCTCTACCCCCAAACAAACATGGCCTAAGGGTTAATTTTTAGATGAGGCATTTAATTAATCAATATTAACAAACAAATCATTTTCATATGATAGAATTTCTTTTACATCAACTATATCACACCTGTATATTTTTGGACCCTAATTAGATATAATTATCCTCAAGTTTGGACGTCTGTCTGATCATAGCTTTAATTCAAACTTGGTAGAGACATTTGGACCGAAGCACCATTTCAAAGAACATATCAACTTGTTTTTCCATTACAACAAATTCCTCCAAATTACTATAATTCTTCAAGTACCTAAACTAGTACCGAAGAAAGTTGATTATAATAAGATTTTTCTAGGATTAGAGTTTGACACAACTTAAAAGTAAATTTTAACTCCCAAGTATAAGAGTGTCTTGTTGTATTATAATTCGGTGAGTTCAAGGTCGATCCACAGAGAAAAGATTTAATTAGTTTATTTTACTTTATCTAAAAATTGAATATAAACAACTTAATTTAAATGAAACTATGGAATTTAACTAGTTAGAGTTATGGATCCACTCTTAGAAACAAATAAAACTTAATAAATTCTTTTTGCCAATTTTTTTTAGATTTGTTACCCAAAAGATTAATTATACAAATTATTATTATTTTCCCTTTAATTTTATGATGGATTAAGTATTTATTGTGCAAAAATTTAATTTATCTACAATAAGTAAAAATACCATTTCTCCATGCCTTATATTAAGATCTTAAGAATTTATTGTGTCAAATTCATTTGTTTGTCTACAATAAATCAAAATTACAAAATATAAAACATGTATAAAATTAAATAGAAAATAATTTAATTTATAAAATTAAAAATAGAATTTGATTAAATCATATTTATTTCCTAAGAGTTTCACCTTCCCCTAACTAATATTATTTAGTTAAGCATAATTAAAATAAAAAGTAGTAAAATTGAATTACTTATAATTAAAAGAAATAAAAACAACTAAAATTGGAAATAAAACTAATTTTATTAATGAAAATAATTATACAAAAAATTAAAAACACACTTGGAAATCAAGATTACAAGGAGATGAGGAGAATTTGAGCAGAAGAAAGTTGTAGAGAGATGATTAAAACATAAAAATGAGGCCCTATTTATAGAAAAATAAATTCATAATCTAGTGCTTTGCGGTCCATCAGAGGCTTCATGCATGTGCTCCTCACAACCCTTAGATCAAGATCCAATGGCTGGTCAAACTTTAAAAGTCAATCATCACACATGGCATCATTTGACTCGTTCGATTTACCCAAAGAACAGTTGAGATTTGGCGGGTTAATGGGTGGATCTGGTTGACCCGAATACAAAGATTCAGGTCCTCCAACTTGCTTCACCAACCATTGCCACATGGCACAATCATGGCCATTGAATCATGAAGGGTTGAGATTTAGTCAAGATTGCCAGCTATCCAATGCACTCATATCTATTGTAAGCTCATTTCATCATTCAATTAGTGCTCGGTCAACAGGAAAAGTCAACTTTTTTTACACAAGCCCAATTTTAAGCTGATCTTGACTAATCTTAAGGTTTTCGGATCTCCGGAATCCAAATTTGACCTACGTTTATCTGTTTGGAGCCTCGAAATACGTGAAATTAATATTTTTTCTAATAAACACATAAAAATACACAAAATTACATATATTTAAAACATAATTAATAATTCATAATAGATTACAAAAACAAAAATATAAATCATAAAATAAGCATAAAATAACATATTATCGCTTGATAAGTAAACAATTTTTAATACTAATCAGAGTTCTCTCGAGAGTTATATTTTTCCTTTAAAATATCTAAAAGGGACTATGGTATATAGAAGCATATCAAGGTTAAGGGTTTATACAATTCAAGAGTAAATTTTTAGAAAGAGTCAGAATGACTGTTGATATTTATCAAATTTTGGAAACTGATGGTTGCAAGAATGGAATGGAAAGCTAAGGGTAAAGAAAAGAGGAATAGAATGGGGAAAGAAATATTGATTTCTTTAATTTGTTTGGTTTGGTCAAGGAATATTGATTCTGTCGTTTGGTTACAAAAATGGAATGGCAAGGGGAAAGAAAACAACTATAATGCAAATGAACAAAAATATCCTCCACTAGAAAACGTATATTTCATCGAGTTGAAGCAATATCTTAGTTGTTTTGTTGTCTATACCAAATATTATATAATTAGCTTGCAAAATTTAGTTTCAATTAAGTATTTTAGTTGAGTAGTACTTAAGTGTTTGTTAAATATTTTTTTATGTGATTTGAAAATTAAGTTGATTTTATTGCAACTTGTATAATAAAAACCTTGTAATACCAAAGCCATTGCCAAGTTTACTAATTGCGACTATAAAGCGAAATACAAAGAGGACAAAAGCAACAGTGAATTACATATCACATGTTAAACCCATAAGGTGGCATCCGCATGTAATCTCCATGTGGAGACTTAACAACCAATTAACCACCAATTATCGAGTGTCAGCAACTGAATTTCTTTGCCAAAAGAGGTGGGTACAATGAGATCAACTCTTATTATAAGATATAAAATTAAAAATTGGCATCCCAGTTTTCTTGCAAGAGTCACAATGCTCATTAGAATATTTATTACAGGGCTTTGGAAATTCCAAGCACAGGCACCTCTGCTTCCACAATGCACACATCATTCACAAGAAAACCATTTCCTACCTTGTTCAGGTAATTGAGTTCAACAAATTTTTCCCAACCCGCAAGTTGGGTTGAGGTATTTAACCATTCTCCAGCTGCGAACACGACAATAGAAACCTTAAGTTATTTGCATTTTGCTACAAAGCTTATTGAACTAAATTACCTATTAAAGTCTGGGTTTATAATAATTTACCTTTTTTTTCATAATGCTTTGACAGCAATTGATTTCGGATTCGCAGTGTAAAATGCACGTATATTTTAGAACCATCAGTTGTAGTTGACAAGTCAATCTGCCGCAAGTACATAGAAATATGACTGCCACTAGCTTCTCCCAATCCTTTAGGAAGGAGTAGTATCTTCCTGAAAAAAAATCAACAAGGGTGTAGTATAAGTCTCTGCATTCAATTGTACATATTATCAATACATTAACTTTCAGATGTGGCATTTAGATTATATATGTGAATAGAGAAAGAAACAAATTTTAATAATTCATTTTACATTATACATTTGAAGAAGTGGTTTTAACATGATGCATCTTTTTAACAAGTTGTGTTATTCAAAACTCAAAAAAATTTCTTTTACATCAAAAATCTATTGCAGACGTACAATTGAACCCTAAAGTGTTAGCCATGCTCGGGTCTAGATTTAGTCTATGATATATTAGAGTTTTAAATTGCTGTTAAATGAAGAACTTTGATCATATTTTAAATCCGAATTTTATGAACTCCGAATGTCCGGATTTGAACACCATTTCAGAAAGTATACATACCACTTTTGATCTCCAACAACGAATACTTCTGATTCGTAAATCGTGTACTCTAACTTTGAAAAGTTCTCGATCTTCCAAACATGCTTATAATTGGAAACAGGTGTCAATTTCGTCATGGAAAGACACTCTCCTGTGCATTTTTTCGTTTCTTTAACAAATACTTCTGCTCCAAAAACACACGTATCTCCCACAAGATATCCATTCGAAGCATTAATAAATTCTTCAAGCGGGATGAATTGATCAAAACCCCATTCAAGTTTTAATCCGTGAAAACGTCTCTGGTTACCCATGGCATCTATCACATGAAGGTGACCGGCCCAAATCATTGATTAGGTCTCACTTAAATAATTAAGCACAAAACAATCATAAACATTATTGAGTGTAATAACTAACCTTGAAGAATCAAGAACTCGTCTTTCTTCTGATCAAGCACAAATAGGCGGAAAATCACATAGACTTCCCAACCAAGGCCAAGTGAACTTGTGTCTACCATAGCCAAGTAGACTGAGATGTGGTCTTTCACATTTTCATTTTTATTTCCATTTGGGTAGACAATAAGTTTCCTGAAACCATCATGAATTCAAAATAACATATTAGATTATGATATGTAATTTAGTAATAAAGTGATCTACATATAGCGTACTATTAGGGTTTGGGCCACACCACTTGTAGCCTCCAGCATCAAATTCCAAAGATTTATAATTTTCCACATCATTCTCCACAAGAGATGAAAATGCCTCTATCTTGAGTAAGAAATGTGCCGGTGGTACATGTGAAATGGATCTTGAAATTTCTGTCGAGAGTAATTTTAACACTGATCAGAAAATAGCAGGCTAAAAATGTTCAATGTACATATACAAACATACATAGAGAAGGGGAGCTGGGGAAAGAGTCAGCGAACATACCAACTTGGTGTACGAAGTCATTTTCCATTGCAACGAATTCCTCCAAACTACTGCAATTCTCCAGGTACTAAAACTAGTACTAAAGAAAGATTGATTATAATAAGATTTTTCAAGGGTTAGAGTATTCCCTCAAGAGTAATATTTGTTCTTTAAATTATCTAAAAGGGACCATGGTATATATAAAGCACCAAGGTTGAGGGTTTATACAATTCAACATTAAATTTTCAGAAAGAGTCAGAATAATTATTGATATTCGCCAAGTTTTGGAAACTGATGGTTGCAAGAATGGAATGGAAAGGGGAATGTAATGGGGGGAAGGGATATTGATTCTTTAATTTGTTTGGTTTGGTCAAGGAATATTGATTTCTTTGCTTGGTTGCAAGAAAGGATGGTAAGGGGCAAGAAAACAACTACAATACAAATGAACAAGAATATGTACCCTCCACTCAAAAAACGTGTATTTCAACGAGCTGAAGCAATATTTTAGTTATTCTATTTTCTATTATCAAATATTATAAAATTAACCTGTAAAATTTAGGCCCGATTTAATACTATGGTTGAGCAGTACTTAGTGTCCGGTAAATACTTATTGATTTAATATGAAAATTAAGTTGATTTTATTTCACGCTCATAAGATAAAAAGCCTATAGTACCTTACCTATTGCGACTAACAGAATACAAAGAGAAAAAAAAGGGCAACAATTGAAAGAAAAGTGAAATGAAGCTGTTTGGTTACTGAAAAAGTAAACTGAAAGTTCTGGAAAATTTTCTTAACAAACTTTATTTCTTATGAAATTAACTAATGATTACAGCAGCTATTTATATACTACACAATTATGATTACATCATTTAACTAATCTAAAAGCTAATCATAATTAAACTAACTAATCTTCAGTACAATGCACAGAGTGCTTGTAACAAACTTTAACTAATCTGCTGAGGTGTCAGCTGAGCTGGCACTGCTAACATGCTTGCTCTGTGTTTTCTTCTTCTTAGCTTTCACCTTCTTCTGTTCAACATAGTGAGCTGCTCTAACAACAGTGAATAAGATATCACAGGCTAAACCAATAAGAAGCATCCCCATGTAGTCTCCATTTGGAGACTTAACAACCAATTAACCACCAATTATCGAGCGGCAACAATTGAATTTCTTTGTCAAAATATATGGGTACGATGAGATTAACTCTTACTATAAGAAATAAAATTAAAAAATTGGCATCCCAATTTTCTTGCAAGAGTAGCAATGCTTATTAGAGTATATTACAGGGCTTTGGAAATTCTAAGCACAGACACCTTTGCTTCAGCATTGCACACATCGTTCACAAGAAAACCATTGCTTGCCTTGTTCGAGTAACTGAGTTCAACAGATTAGTGCCAGCCCCAATCTTCGATTGAGTTCCTAAACCACGTACTGGCTGCAGGAACAACAATAAAAACCTGAAGTTATCTGTATTTAGCTACTAAGCTTATCGATGAACTTGAATACCTATTAAAGTTTGGGTTAATAATAACAAGGGTAAAGTTCTATGATTATGCTTTGGCTGCACTTGATCCTGGATTTGCAGTGTGAAACGAAGGTATTTTTAAAACCACGAGTTACAGTTGAGAAGTCAGCCAAATACCAGGTGCATAGAAGTTGTTCCTTTCTTAGCAAAGACTTCAGCTCCAAAAACACATGTATGTCCTTCAAGATATCCATTCGAAGCATCGTTAAATTCTGAATTGATCAAAACCTAATTCAAGCTTCTTTCATTTCCCATGGCGTCTGAATTTGTTTGACTCTCCTCAATGGCAGGGCTTCACATTGATTGGTTTAATTGTCTTGAGCTGCTTCACTCAATGGATACGTAACAAAGTGGCTGATACTCTATTGTAATGATATATAAAATAGAACCTTCATAAATTAATAGTATTTAAAACCATGAAAAATATATTAATTTAACGAATATTAATATATCGATAAATTAATAAATTATCAATTTACTTTTATTAAAATATTATCACGTTCATAATAAGATTTTTTATGAAGTATATAGGTAACCTATTAAAGAATTTAGTGATTTTGTCATGTTGTGTGATATGATTTTGATATGCTCTTAATTGAGTAAATCAATCATTCGATAATTTTTTGGCTAAATGAATTACGATTAAATGATAATTCATCAAAAGAGACTCTTCGAAAGCAATGATCACTGTCTTAATACAACACATCTTAAAGGTGTTAAAAAACAATAATGATTGATAAAATGCATAAAATATTATGTCCGTACAATAAAGAAAATCATAAACATATCAATGTATTTAGCTGTGAATTAATTAATTATTCAATTATGTATTAACTGAGTGTTGTACGAAAATAAGATTTTTTTTTAAAGTATATTTCTAATAAATTTATCAAATTATTAATTTATCATATAGGCTCCAAGCTGATACCGATAAAAATTATTATTTAATTCAGGTTATCAATTTATTGAATATTGATTTAACAAAGTTCTACTATACTTGGTTTTCATTCTTTTAGTACGTGGAATTATTAGTTCTCTTGCATCCCAATTTTCTTTGTAACAATTACTTCGTTTAAAAAAATTAAAAAAAAATAAAATCTTAGAAGAGAGAAGAATTACGGCTTTAGGGATATAATGAAGCTTACCTCTTAAGAAATGCATAGAACTAGAGCACTAAAATCACACTAAAAATTTAGCTGGACAGCAGAAAAAGTAAACTACATAACCATATTTTGGCCAACCACAAGAGAAATAAATTTCCAAGACTAGCCAAGCAGACAGCATCGCACGATAAAAGAACCAATTAATTAATTGTTATAATGGCTTGAAAACTCCAAGTACAGTGACCTCAGCTTCCACCACGCAAACGTCATCCACTAGAAACCCAGTCCCTGGTTCATTTAACTTACTCAATGAAACGAACCTTGGCCAGCCACAGCCATCGCTTGGTCTACGGAACCAGTATTTAACTGCTAGAGTAAAATGAGCATTCTCGTAATATTGTTTGGATTTGCCTTCAATTAATTAAGCTGACTTACTAATTACATGTAAAGACAGACATTTTACCTTGAAAAGAGTGATGTTTTGCCCCCACTTGATCCAAGATTCGCAATGTGAACTCTGCATATACTTTCACAGACTCAACTGTGGAATCTCCCAAAGCCAAGAACAGAGAAAGATGATCGCCAGCACCAACGCCGGTTCCCATGGGGTGGAGCTCTATCTGCCTGAAAAGAATGATATGGAATTCAATTGTACATTCACCGAAAACCTTGCCTCAAGATTCAAGAACGTATTTACATCTATAATCTGATTTAAATAAAAAAAAATTGAATCTTTGATACCATTTGTGATTTCCAGCGCTGAACACTTGTGATTCCTGACGTCCTTTGTCCAACTTTGAAAAGTTTTCAACCTTCCAAACATACTTAGAACTATATGCATATTTTTCCATGGATAGGCACTCTCCTTTGACTATGTTTCTTTCTTTAACAAAGACTTCAGCTCCAAAAACACAGGTATCCTCGACAAGGTATCCATTTGAAGCATCGTTGAAAGCTATAAGCGGGATGAACTGATCAAAACCCCATTCAAGCTTCAATCCATTAAACCTTCTTTCCTTTCCAATGGCATATATCACATTACAAGCGACCACCAATTATACAATTCTGTATCTAAAAGACTAAAACAAATTTTTGCTGCAATATTTTCTGTAAAACTTTATATGTACCAGCTAGACTGTATTTAATTTGTAAAATACAGACGATCACACTAGATAAAATTTACAAAGATATGATATCGTCAAAATCGTCAAACGTAGATCATTGGAAAATATGATCAAGGTTAACATTTCAAAAGTAGAATATAATATAACCTTGAACTACCAGGTAGTTGTCTTGGTTCTGATCAAGTAAAAACAAACGAAAAACTGCATAGACTTCCCAACCGAAAGTGAACTTGTTTCTGCCATTGCTAAGTAGAGTGAAATGTGGTCTTTCACATTCTTGCTCTCATTTCCATTTGGATATCAAACAAGTTTCCTGCAATAATTAATTAATCAACATAAATACACTAATATATAATACTATCAAGCAAAGACTATGGTTTAAGAATTTGGCTCGAATCCTGATCACATTAGGGATGAGGATTGAGTTGTAGTATTTTTCTTATTATTGTTATATTTTAATGGCAACCCAATTCTCTTCCATCTTTATAAAATAGGTTCGAACCCCAAATCTTATGTTTCGGCCCAAAAGATTTTACCCAAAATGACACTCAACCCATAAGTTAAAGGAGTTGTTTGATTATATATCAAGATGATATAATAATAATAACAACAACAAGAACAAAAGAAAAGGTAGTGGCATAAGTTATTTAATTTTACGGGTGGACAAAAAAACCGTGCACTAGAGAAAATTGAACTGAACTCATTCGAACCATTCCGTTTGGACCAGTTTTAATTTTAAAAAATAACCGAAATATATGGTTTGTAAAAAAAAAAATCAAAATGCAGGTTCGGTATTCAGTTCACTCAGTTGAACCGAAAAATTGAATCGAAAAACTAGATTATTCTTGGAATTTTATTTAAATAGACACGTGTTAAATTTTAATTGGTTGCATAAAATAACTAAAATAGGCATGTACACACACGATTACGGGTATATATATATATAAATGTTTTTGTAAAAGAAGTTGGATGGTTTCAGAATCACTTTTTTGTTTTTCTTTTAAATCCTTGATTTCGGACTTAATATCCTTAATCTCTTTTTGGAGGTCTTGGATATTAGGAACCGATTTTTTTGTTTTCTTTTTATCCAAAATTTCAGTAAGGTCATAAGAATTCTTTTTTACAATTGGGACTTTGGATGTCTCAGCTTTATTAAAATCCATTGTTTTTAAAAGCTTTTCAAGATATTCTTTTTGGAGATTCGGATCAGAAATATGCTTTACAAGTTCAAGAAAAGTCTCTTGGTCTTTAGTCAAAACATTAATTTTCTTTAAATAAGACTCTGATTCAGAATCACTACTGTTAGATACAGAGGTATCTGAATCAATTAACTCATCAATTTGTAAGGAATCACTATCCCCTGACATAGAGGATTCAGAATTTGAAGAATCAATCAAAAGGGGGGCAATTTTGGAAAGGATGTCGTCATCAAGACCAAGCTCATGAAGTTTTCTATTCATTCTGCAATATTTCGCAGTATGGCCTTTTATACCACATCGATGACAAATGGCTTCTTTGAAGTTGAAAGGAGTTTTTGGAGCGGCTGCTTTAAAATCTTTCTTTTTAGGGAATTTGGATTTTTTATAAGGCCTAAAAGGTTTCTTATAAAAATTTTCCCTATTTCCAAGAAAGGGTTTCCTATGGCTTTTAGACTTGTAATGTTTTTTGTAAGGTCTCGAAGAGCACTTACCATTACAATCTTTGGAAGTGGAAGCTTTAAAGGGATCATAATTGAATTGCTTACAGAAACTACCAAGTTCTCGCTTAGACTGTCTAAGCTCTTGTTTTAGTCGTTTCTGTAATTTCAGATCTTGACAAATCTTTAAACCTTCCTTATTGACGAAGCTGACAAGTTCACCATAGGTGAGCTCATCATAAGGAATACGATTATCATGAAGGGCTTTGATGGAATTCCTAACCTTTTCACCTAAAAGGGTAGGTAGACCTGCTAAGAATTTTTCTTTCCAAGTAGTATGATTTGCATCATCTCTAAGAAAGAGTCTCGTGAAGAAGGTGGTTTTGTATACTTGGAAATCACTAAGTTTCCTACATCTCAAATTATGTAGTAACTCAGCATTTTTGTCTCTGAGGTGAGAAGGGTCACCTATAAAATGGAGGGAGATGGTAAGGATTAAGGTAGCAACAGCATCCTGAATAGGATTATTAAATTGATCGAGAATAGGGGCCCTATTTTCATCAATTTGAATGGCATTAAGAATATCCATTTGTTGCTGCCTAGTGAGAAGATGATCCCACCAACCTTTTAGTTGACCAGTAAAACCGGCAATGAGAATCTCTGCAATAGCCATGTCAGAGGTTCCAGATTGAGTTTTATAGGCATTAGCTGCCATGGTCATTTGTTGCAAGACGCCTAAGATGTTGTATTCGGACATGCCATCAATATTCCATTCATAGACAGAGGATGCATTATATCGAGATTGATTTAATGCACTGGGCCTATTGTCTATAGTCAAATCAGGAGGGGATTTGACTGTGGGAGGGGCAAGTTCCCAATGGATTTTGTTGGCTTTAGGAATAGTGTCATCCTTAAATGCTTCTAAGTCAGAAGAGACTATAGAAGTTTGGTCATCTTGTTCTAATACTCCAATCTTGCTAGATTGAGGAGTATCAGGAGCTATTTGGATTTTACTAGATGAAGAAGAAGCAGCTTCTATCCTATCTAGTTGTTCTCTAATGGCTTTAGCAAAATCTGATTTTGACTCATGGACAAGCTTTTGACTAGTTTTCGAAACCTGGAAAGGTTTGAAAATAGGTTCCTTAAGCTTTTTGTCATAATCCGATTTTGATGGAACAGGAGAAGTGGATGAAACAGTGATGGTTGACTTTTGGAATTGGTTTTCTATCCTAGTCAACTGCTTTCCGATTGTATTTAAGTTAGTATTACAGAAATTATTCTGTTGGATAATACTACTTAAATTCGAATCAGAATCATTTGGTTTTGGGATTTTGTAAGGTGAGGCTCTAATTTGGACAGGAGGTTCGCCATGATCAATGGTTAGACTCCGAAGAGGTGGATGTTCAGATTCTATGGTTCTATCACTATCAGAAAGTTTCCACTCCGGAATCTTCTTCCTAATAGTAATGTGGTTTGACTCTTTGAAAGGATAGGTTATGTTGTTCTCAGAAGAATATATTTCGAACCAATCAAAAAACAATATATGAACTTTATGAAAATTCACAAATTCATAATAAGTTTGCTGGATTTCTTTTCTTTGATTTAAAAATTGTTCGAAAAACTAAATTCTTTTTTCTTTGTTCGAATCAGAATAAAAATCATTATGCAGAAAAGTTTTATCTATTTCAAATTCTTTTTCTATGACATTGATGACATTTTCTGTAACAGCAGAAAATGTAGGAGATGTTGGAGGAGAAGGTTCCTTCTCTTCCTGACTTTGAACATGTTGACTACTAGTATAAACATGGTGTGGAACATTTGTAGTATAGTCAACAGAATGTATTGAGGAACTGGGTATATCTGAGGTGGAAAACCTCGGTTGACTCTTTGTAGATTGGTATGGAAGATTTATGACAGAAGGAATTTTTGTAAATTTCCTCTCTAATGGAGGGATACTTGAGCACGACTCTTTATCAGAAAATCTGGATGACATAGACCTTCTGAATGATAGTTTAACTTTACCGTCGGAATACTGAGTCACATTTTGCAACTCTGTATTTGGCTCAAGTTGTTTTGGAATTGTCGGAGGAGCAGCTCCTTCAAGGATCCATTCATCTGGAAGATTGATATCCTTCCATTGGATAGGTTTTGGAATGACAGTGTTTGCTCTGGACAAGTCAGTCTGTAAGAGAAGTGTTTCATCTCTCTTTGACTGGAATCTATGTTGTGTACTAAATGCAGAAACCATAGCCTTATAAGAAATTTTAAAAATTAAGGCTACTGGAATTGACCCTTTAATCATTTTGTAATTATGAGTTTTGATTTGTAAAATCATGCTTTTTAAAACATTTTTGTCTTTAAGAGAAATTGTTATATTTGGATAACAATCAAAAGAAATTGGACCTTTACATAGACTAGATTCAATGCTACTTAGCAAAGAATCATCAAAAGAGATGAATCGCCCATCTCTTAGGACGGCCAGAATAGAAGTATCTAGTCCTTCTTTCGTTAAAGGCTTTATGCCTACTTGGATTAGACCAATATGAATGTATTTGAAATTCTTTTCCTTTAATTTCTTTAAAGACTTTTCTGAAAACAAATGAATTGTTTCAAAGGGCTCAGAAAGAGTGATATCACGCTCTTCAGTCTTTATGATATAATCATTTTTTAAAACGTCTAACATTTTTGTTTTGTAAATCTTTTCTTTTGAAATCTTTGGAAGTTCCCAACAATCAATTGCTTTATCAAAGTTCTCAATAACGAATTCTTCTGAACTCACAACATGCTTTGAATCACTAGTCTTCCCGGAAGAAGAGCTAGAAAAGGATGATGTCCTATGGAGGAGAGAATCCATGGTCAAAGCCTTATGGCTTATTTTTGGTTTGGTCAGAATGGCTACAGGTATGGAATTACAGCCCTAAGCGGATTCCTTATCCTAAAACGGGACTTACGACCAGTAAAAATTCACCACAAAAACAAAACTTCAAAATAAAACACAAGACTTTAAAACACAAACACTCTAAACAATATATATATATATATATATATATATATATATAAATTGTTGTTGGTGTTTGTTTCCAAATTTTCTTTTTATTTTGTGTTGTAAGTTTTAATTATTGTTATTTTTATTTGTCTTTACAACATTATGTTTATGTAGATGGAGTATTGGAATTTGTTTATGTATTTTGAAATCTTAATATTTCATATTTTGTAAGTACCTTATTAGTAGTTAGTAAGAAATTAGTGATAAAATATGTTTTAAATACTTTGTATTTATTG
This sequence comes from Citrus trifoliata, assembly GCA_018350135.1. NCBI lineage: Eukaryota > Viridiplantae > Streptophyta > Magnoliopsida > Sapindales > Rutaceae > Citrus > Citrus trifoliata. The sequence continues at coordinate 14,448,409 of CM031388.1, read as the reverse complement.
TTAATATTTGTAATGAAATTAGGATAAATAAATTGTTGAAAAAAATTATTACATTCATGAGGCCTAATAGGTAAAAATTTAGAAATTCAAAATATGTCCAATAGGTTCAAAACCGAAAAAACTGAACCGATCCGAAAAGATCCGTTTTTGTTCAGTTTTTATTTGGATCTTTTTATAAAATAACCGATTTAAATCGGTTTTGCTTAATTTCGATCCGAACCGAACCGGACCTAACCGTGCCCACCCCTATTTAATTTACAACAATAAAGGAAAAAAGAAATTTATATCCGTATATACATACCACTTGTAGCCTCCAGCTTCAAATGCTCCTGATTCGTATTTCTCCTCAACTGCTTTCTCAGCAAGTACTGAAAATGATTTTATTTTGACAATGTAATGAGCCGGTGGCACATGTGAAGTGGATCTTGCAATGGCTATACATTCAAGTAATCTTGATTACTACCGACTGATTAGAAATAAAATAAACTGAAAATTTTAAGAATATTAACCAAAAGAATGAGAAACGTTTGAACACGCATACCATCTTTGTTAACAAAGACACTGTCCATCTTTGTTAACAAGTTCTCAAAATAATTTTCTTTTTTTCCGGTAATTAAACTGAAGCCGGCGGCGGTGGACGATACTGCCTTTTTTTTTTTAGGGCACGAGCAAGGCGCAAGGCTTTGTTGCCGGACCTAGGGAAATAAATGGAATATTATTTATTAGGGTCACTTAATTTTTTTTAAGATGAGGAAGCTTAAAATTTACTTAATTATATCCTAAAAAAATTAAGAAAATAAATTAAATCCTAACTAAAATGAAATTACAAAACGACTCAATTACGACCAATTTGACTTATTATAATTTCTAATATAATTTGACCAAAACAGAACGATGATTAGTTGCCCCTGACAAATTAACAATAAAAAAGATCTCTTTGTTTGATGAAAATTTGGCATGAATTGAAATTCAAACATGAGAAAAGTGTCAATGTAGCCATCAAGCATATCCGTAATTAATAACAAGATTATTTCAACACAAAGCGATTGATGATCATCCATCAAGCATATCCGTAATAACAAATCCAACATCACTGAACAAACTTATATAATAATTTCTAAGGCTAATGGATGGAACACACCACTTAGTAATATTCAACGAAGTTTCACAGATTACGGCCTCGTCACAGGCGAAGGCGGCGAGGGTGTTGAGTCCAATGAGAAATGAGAGCGCCGGCGAGAAAGGTTAGCGGCTTGCGGCAAAGCTTGGTCTTTAAGCGAGAGGGAAGAGCGACGTTGGCGGCGAAGCTTGGTATTTGGCGACGTCTAACCAGCGTTTTGAGAGAGGTAAGTTTGGACTTCGGGTTTTAGCACTGTCATATATATATATATATATATATTATTTGATTAAATTAAATATTTTTCAATTGTGTGAATTTAAAATATATTTTAATTTTAAAATAAGAAATATTTTGAGTTCGGATTCTCGAACCCAAATGTAAAATATATTTGAGACTGTACTTATCTCTAAAATAAATCGGCCCTCAACATTAAACTTTTTGAGTTCATATTCGCTCCGAATTAATCAATTGTTAAAAATAACAGCGTTTGGGGTAAGTTGAAGTTTTCATACTTTTGAAGATTAAATTGACGTATTTGGGGTCGGGTGAAATTCACCCTATTTTCTTTTACCATATATTTGAAGATAAGAGTTTAAAGCAATTATTAATAAAATAATTACTATATTCAACCTAAAATTAAAAATTTATAAACCTGTCGCTGGCGTGGGTAAAGGCTGTCGCGCTAGGACTATGCTGCCATCACCACTAGAACCTTATGGTTAGAAAAATTTGCTCTAGCGGTCTAACTAGAAAGCTCCAACTTCAAGCTATCAGAAAAATCTGTTCTAGCGGTTTAACCAGAAAGCTCCAACTTCAAGCTATCAGAAAAATCTGTTCTAGCGGCCTAACTAGAAAGCTTCAACTTCAAGGTAATAATTAGAATTCGCCTTAGGAATAAAGAATTTCATTGAAAACTCTTCCTTACATAGTGTGAAAAGCCAAAGAGAATTTTGGACCGAACTGATGCTTGAACCATTCATCAACAAAGTTCAATATGAAAAAGCAAGAGATAAGGTGTGGCCTTTATACCTACGATGTATTCCTTTACCTCTTTTCTCGGTAATTGAATAAACGTGGCCCTAATGGAATCTAGTTGCTTGGCATCTTTTCGAGAAAACATTGTGATTAAATCTGCAATTAACTAAAGCAGAAATGAAATAGAAACTATCTAATTAAGGAGTCTCAGAAAACTTTTGTAAGTTTATTTTCTATTTCTCTTTGAACTAAAAACTTTTCTGCGGAATTATAGAAATAAAGGTTGCAATTTTAAATTTTATCACACGAAAAGAAGTCATTAGTCATTATTAGACAAGTCGAAACCGAAAGATATAAAGAATCGTTATATATTCTGCCTCTAAAAAATATATGCGAATCTGGTTCTTCAGTGATCAAAGGAATGAAATCAATGCATGATGGCGAAAGAATCCAATAATTACCAAAGCTCTCTCCCATTCACTGCCTTTCATCCTTGAAAAGGCATATGAGTTTTTTCATTTGTCGCCCTCTCTAGCCTAAAGCATATACAAATCAATATGACAAGTAGAGTTGAAAGATGTGGCGGATGTGGGCGGCAACTATGGCTACCACCACAGGCAGTGGCCGCTCGATGCCATGCGTGCCGATCTGTAACGAGCTTTCCATCATCCTCTCAGCGATGGGCTCAAGTATATGGCTCAGTGAGCCAACCACACCATAACGTTGCCACCACAGTGCCGAGCAATTATGTGGCAGCTGGTCCAGGAAACGGCAAGTATCCTCGACAAGGCTGTAATAATTATTACATAGACCAACCGCGATCTGCGTGGGCTCCTCCTCCGGTTTATGGGAGGAAAAAAGCATTGCTATGTGGAGTAACATATAATGATACAAATTACATGCTTACTGGCAGCATAAATGATGTTAAGAGTATGTGGTTTCTTTTGGTTCGCATGTTAGGGTTTCCTAGTGACTGCGTAGTCATCTTGACAGGTATAAATTGCTCTCTACTAAGTTAATAACCTAGCATTATTGCATTTTTTTGTCTAATACCTTCCGTTTAAAGCTCGATCTTATTTTTCAGTTACCAATATATGGCATTCGATTACTTTTATGGGTACATGTTCTGTTCGTTCCTACAGTTTGAGTCAACTATTTTTCAGTTAACCTTTGTATTTTTTTAAATTGTTTCAAACATCCCGTTGTTTCTTTGCAGCTGTAATCTTAATTTTCCTTTTTCTTTGATTTATTTTTTTTATGGGCAGAGGAGTGGACAAAACTGGAACTTGATTAAAAAATTTTCAAGGTTGAAATAGTATTGATGTCGGATATTTTGAGTTCAAACAAATTTGACATGCAACCCGTTTAAAATAGATGATAATTAAATATATTTTAACAAAGACAAATATATAATATAATTCTTTTAGATAACTTTGAAAATATAGGAATTAACTAAGTAGTTGACTCAAAATTATAATGATTAAGAAAACATTTACCATCACTCTTACATTCTTATATAATATCCACCAATATGAACAAAATATTCGTATAATTTGACAGAAAAAGAGAAAAATCCATATAGGATTCCAACAAAGCAAAATATTCGAACGGCCATGCGATGGCTAGCGCAAGATTGCCAGCCAGGAGATTCATTGGTATTTTATTACTCAGGCCATGGATCAAGGCAAAAGGACTACAACAAAGATGAGCTTGATGGGTTTGATGAAACCATCTGTCCGCTTGATCATGAGACCGAAGGCCCTATAATTGATGATGAAATCAATGCCACCATTGTAAGGCCACTGCCCCGTGGTGCAAAACTGCATGCCATCATTGATTCCTGCTACAGTGGAACTGTATTGGACCTACCATATGTGTGCAAGATCAACGGGTATTTAAATATATATGAATTCTTTTTAGCTATTTAGATATATATGAATTTTTTTATAATAAGGAAATTGACTCATTTTTTGGATTGTTTTTGGTTTTACTATTTACTTTCAGGTATGTTTTAAAATATAATACAATGTTTCCAGTGGTCAAGCTAGTAGTTAATTTGATAGCGGCCTAGACTAATATATAGGGAAAAAAAATTGTATGCTCATAAACCTAACTATACATAAGTGATTAGTTCCTTCAAATTAAAGCAAAACTGAAAATTGATGAACCACAAAAATCCTAGTCAAAGTTGTCAGTAGTGCTTTTGTTGTTTATTTAATGAAAAAAAAAAGTTAAATTTTTATTTTTGTAATTTATAGAGAATGGTTGGGCAGATTTAAGAAATATTAAGGGAAAAGAAAAAATTAAATTGTTTAAAAATTAAATCATTTTTTTTCATCGGGGTCAGAATAACATTTTTAATAGGGATGATAGAAATCCTCATGGGAACGGGGACCGTAGGAGATTTTTCCCATTTAGAGAGGGCATGGGGACGATTTTATATCCAATTTCTCATTTGTGGACGGGACATGAATGATTTTTTACCGAGCTTCTCATTCCGGGAATGGACGGGCATGAGGAGGAATCCCCATCCCCTCTGCATTTCTCCATTTAATTTTTAATTTTATTTTTATTTTTTAAAATTATTAGTGAATAAATAATAAAATTTAAATTGTAAAATATTAAATATTAGTATAAATAACAAATATCAATATATATATATATTAAAAAACTTTGGGGCATGGTTGACTAGTTGTAATCTTAAATTTCTATTTAGGACATTAAAAAGGCCGGACAAGATTATGTTGGCCTAAAATATTTTAAATAACAATATTTGTTAAATATTTTAAGCTTTTATCTAATAAGATAAAAGTCAAAGAAAAATCGTAAAACCTAATTTCTAAGTTTCAACAACAGCAGCCGCCTTAACTCTAGTTTTTTTTATAAATTTATTATTTTAATATAATTAAATTAAAATAAAAAACTAAAAATATATCAGTTATTTGGGGATAAGAGACCCTTGGAGATCCCCTAGTATTATTCACGGAGGGGATTAAGATTCCCTCAACCAATTCTAACTAGGACGGGGAGGGGGTGGGGACATATGTAAAATATCGGGTGTAAGTACAGAGATGTCGGTTCCCTCCCATCGCATCCCCTCCCTATTGCCATCCCTAATATTTAAATGCCAATTTTAGCATTTCTTGTTTACAAGGATTTGATTGAAGTTTTTCCGAAGTCTTTATCCCAAGCTAGTCGTCCTGGTTCTTCGCCGATGCATATTTATTCTTGAAAAAGATGATTGTTTTATGATTCGGATTTCAATGAAGGCTGTGACACAAGAGGGTATTGCAATATTTTAAAATTTGTAAGACTAGTAAAGCTGAAAATCGTTATTGGGAATGTGTTGATCTCCCTTATAATGAATTAATAATAAGAAATCATTATGAAAAATTTGGCTAATTATTGTACGGTATTTTTAGTAGTGAAGAGTACAAATGGGAAGATCAAAGAATTCCAACAGCTTGCTATAAAGGCACAAGCGGCGGGATAGCCCTCTCGTTTAGTGCTTGCTCTGATAATCAAACCTCTGCAAGTACCTCGGTGAGCAACTTTTTTGACACATACAATATTTTTTCTTGTTCTTTTTTATGTTGACATTAGAGATGGCTAAATCTTTCACCAGTTTGGAGTCTCACGGGGCTCCACCTCAAATGAGGTGAATTTTAAATAATTTTTGGGTAATTAGGTGGAAAATGGGTGGAACATAATCCCCAAATTCTTAATGGGATGATGTTTGGTTTTACACTCCCTACCCTACCCCCACCCCAATCCCATTATATATGGTTTTTTTTTTTAAATTTTTGTTCAATAATATTGCATAATAAATTTTCTTTTTATTTTTACCTAATATAAACAGGTTGTAACTAAAATAAAACGCTACATTATAATTCTTTTTCAACCCTAAAACATTATTATATTTTATTTTTTTTCTCTCAACGTACTGCTCTCTTTAAACATTTTTGTTTTGATATTATTTCAAGATGTTGTTTCATTTTGTTGGAGATTTTTTAAATAATTTAAATACTTTGTAATATGGTAACAATTTTATTTAAGTTTCTTATTATGAATTTACTGAAATCATTTATCTATACTCATTATAAAATAAGTAAATAGATAATGAGGTGGGGATGGGGAAATAATTCCCCACATAAGGATTCATCATCCCCATCCCACTAAATTTATTGAGGGATGAGGTAGGGAATGGAAGTGAAATTTTTAATAGGGTGGGGAATGGGGTGGACCTCTCCTCCCCATTGCCATCCCTAGTTGACATATATATTTAACAAACTTGGCTATAAAAGAGATGGATCATATTCCTAATGGTGGACTACTACTATCGCAGTTAGAATCCCCATTTGAGATATGGAGGCTGAAGAATTTTTCTTTCTCAAATAAGATTTAACGAAGTGGAGATAGATTTCTATTAAATACGAGAATATGTAAATTTTTTTAAAAAATATATATATGCAGGATTTTGTTCCTCAACTTTCTTTAGCCTAGGTATGCATGCATGTATGTTTGTATATATGTATGTATCAAAATTAAAAATGGTTTAATTTAGTTGGTTGGAATGATACATGCATGCAGGCTTTTTCAGGCAAAGATGTCACAGGTGCTATGACTTCTAGCTTTATCCAAGCTGTTAAAAATGAAACTTGCCTCACATATGGTCGACTGCTTGCTGCAATGGGCGATGCTATTCCCTCACTAATGCCAAATGACACTGACGTAATCCAGGTATATTTTATAACCAGAAACATATAAGAATCTTACGATCGCCTCTTGTTGTAAGACCAAAAGGTTTAAAGTTTAACAAATAATATTAATAATGTCAATATTTAATTTCTAACTTTTGAGAATACATTATTATAATTCATTGATTTATTGGATAATGAATTTTATAATTTTTAAAATTATTATTTTATCCTCCAATAATTGAATCACATATTAATTGACATTCAAATATTGAGCTCTTAACATTGATAGGACTGTCTATATATTTATACACACACAGAAAAGCTTATGCTACAGGAAGAAATAGTATGAGGCTAATTTTGGGGTTTAATTTCTTTCAAGAATATGATCACGTGCATAATGGGTAGAACAAGAGAATTGTTAACTGTTGAGTAAATAAAAATTGACTATGAAGTTTGAAAGTGTGATTTTAGGGTAAGTTTAAGAATTGGTTGAGTAAAGTTTCTTAAGGTGATTAATTTAAAGAGTTATTTTTGTTTGGTGGTTTCAGGAGCCTCAACTGTCCGCATCTGAGACATTCGACATTTTCACAAAGCAATTCATACTATAATTGTAATATTTTCTTTTGCTTTTACAAAATTATATAGTTATAATAGATTAAATGTGTTAAATTAATCTAGGTTTGTTTTATGCATAATGTAGGTGCTATGTTTCAAAGGCATCATATTGCACCTCAGATTGTTGGGGTTATGGGGCCCCAACAATTCTTCTATGCGCTTGTAGGTGTAACATCTTTCTGTGTAATTCTATTAAGGTGGCAGTAAGGTTACTTAGGGCGTAACTGTCCAGTCCGTTGGCAAAATTACAAATGTGTGTAACCCCTCATGTCCACCTACCACTTAGTGTGGGGCTCTTCGCTTCCATGGTATAAGGAAATAAAATTGCACCTTAGCTATCAGCTTAAACTTTTAACCTAGTGGTAAGTGCTTGATCCTAACAATTGGTATCAGAACAAGATCTCGGATTCAAGCCGCCACATAAGCAATTTTGTGGGAGGGGGATTGTTTGGGTTATAGGGCCCCAACAATTCTTCTGTGCGCTTGTAGGTGTAACATCCTTCCATGTAATTCCATTGAGGTGGCAGTAAGGTTACCTAGGACATAACTCTCTTGCCCGTTGGTACAATTACAAATGTGTGCAGCCCCTCATGTCCACCCGCCGCTTAATGTGGGATGCCCGTTGGCACAATTACAAATGTGTGCAGCCCGTCATGTCCACAAGTGGCAGTAAGGTTACCTAGGGCTTAACTACCCGGCCCATTAGTACAATTACAAATGTGTGCAGCCCGTCATGCCCACCCATCGCTTAGTGTGGGACTGTTCGCTTCCATTGTCTAAGGAAATAAAGTTGCACCTTGGCTATCAACTTAAGATTTTAGCCTAGCGGTAAGCGCTTAATCTTGACACATATCACATTCTTAAACCTGAAAAATTGCCATAAACAATTCCGGTTCTAGACTTATGTCTTTTTCTGCCCAAAGTGTGTGTGTGGCACTTTGATCCAGCTCTAGATTTGTTGCAGTATCACACAAGCATCAAATATGACTTAAAGATCAAATAACAAACATTTCCTCTTATGAGGGAACAAAAATTAAGAAATGACTTCAAACTGTGCTACAATAAAAAAAAAATTTTCCGTGTCATACCTTTCAATGTAACATTGATTCTTCATGTGAATGTTTATCATTTGTAATAATGACACTCAATTACTTGACTAATGTACATATTAGAGTTGCTACACCAAAAACATATAAGATGCTATAACATAGTCTTATCTATAGACACCTTTAACTCAAAACTGAACATGGGTTGCATAAATAGACATGCTACTCAATATCCTAGACAGAGGACCTACCTTGCTCTTCTCTTTTTTTTAAAAAAAAAAATAGTTGCCACAGTAATGCTTATAACTCTCACTACCCTTTTACTCAGGTCTGCATATATGGTGCATACTTAGCCTTGGTTACTCAACAACTAAGTCATTAGAGCATAATTTTATTCTATAACTAGCACACTTGTAATAATTTTGAAAAAAAATTTTAGGCCCGCCTCCCCCAACTTGAGATATTTTAAACCTTGTTGTTTTATCTGATTTTGGTACAACATACTCACAAAACTCAACCAAAACCTAATTGTTCAGATAAAGTTTCAACCTTCATCTATAAAATGTCTATGCTTGGCAGTAATTCATTCCCCATTTCAACACTCAATTTATCCTTATTGGGTTTTCTAATCCAAATAAAAATGATGGATAAACAAAGCTACACACACAACACAAACACATTCATTCATAGACACATTACACCATAGCACAACCCCCTCAAACTTGAGAAGTGTGGTGTCCTCACTTGCACAAAAAATGATTTAAAGACAGACATGCATACATTATCAAAAATAAATGTTCAATAAACAAGATAAAATAAATAAAAGAAAGGAAATTTTTTTTGAAATAGCAAAATTAAACTGGGCAGGCAGCGGATACTCCCCCTATTGTTTGAAGTTCTGCTGCAGCACATGCTGAAAATGTTCACTTATTCTATGATTCCACTTCTCAAATGTTCCTTTGGTGAACCTAATGGTACATCAACTGGCTGTTTCTTTTTCTGACTCTTGTTTAGGCTAGTTTGAAGGGTTTTAGCGGCTTCTGTGACTTTGGGCACAATTGTCTTTGTTTTCTTAAGTTCTAATTCTTTTGGTGCTATAACAATGTGAGTTTTGGTGGGAGTTGGTACAGGAGACTTGGTGGGAGTTTTCTTTGTGGCAGTTGGTAAAGGAGTTATTGCTACTGGTTGCTCAACAGTGATGCTCGCAATTATTTCCCTCAAACTCATCTTTGTTTCTTTTGCCTATGTGACTCTACTAATGGCCTCCTCTAAAGCTGCAGCAATGGTCTCTTCTTCCTCTGGCTTGAACTCTTCATCGATCAAAATCTTTTTTTTACCCTTGTTATTTGAAGTCACAATTGGTGGTTCCTCTTCATTTTCCTCCTCTTCACCGTCTTCTTCTTTTTCTGTTTCAACATCTACAACATCCCTTTTTTCTTACTGCTGCTCTTCTACTGATTCTCATTTACTCTCTTTTTCTTCACTTTCTCATACTGGAATAACCTTCTCAGCTCTCTGAAAAATTAAATTGTTGTAGCTGTGACTCAGGGAAATTTGCATGTTTACTCTTCATATATCTGGCAAATTAATGCTTCTTTGCTTGAAGATGTATTAAGTAAGTCCAAAATCTCTGATTTTCTTCCTTTTATGCTTGGACATATGCATTTATGCTATCACTGAGCTCCTGCAACATTTGCTCAATCCTCGTGGCTTGTTTTACTTTAGTTGCAGCAGAGTGCTCTAGGGTTGCTGCAGCAATGGATATCACAGTAATTCATTCAATTGTTCTAGCAGTGATAGCCCCTTATTTTTCACTATTTCATCACTTGCCTCAAATTTTACCCTAGAGTCCACACAAATGCCTATGATAAGTCAAGGAAACAGCAAGGCAGTAAATTTTTACTTCTTTGTTGTACACTCTCTAATTTCTTTTTTAATAATCCTTCCAACATCTATGACTAAACCCATTATTACAACATATAGCAGTATGAGTCTATCTTGAGAAACTGTTGTAGTGTAGGTAACCGACATTAGTCTATATTTTAATAATTTCACCAAAACCTTAGCAATATGCTTCAAGTCTATCCTATTGACCACTATACCCTCCTCATTTATCTATTTACTACCTTGAATAGTGAAGGTTTTAAGAACCTCCCCCCACCTGTTTACAGTCATGTTCTCAGCAAATTTAGTGTACTCACAATCAATCACAGGAGGCAAGTCATAAAAAACATTAATAACTCGAGAGTTTAAAGGTACTTGCACTTGCCACACAAAGATGTTGTGTTGGTCTTGTTGTAACATGTTGGAATAGAACTCTTTAAATGACCGAATGACGGAGTCTTGGGGGTGAGCACAAAACTTGATCTATCCTCTTCGTGCTACAACAATGTATATGTTGTTTATCATCCCTTTTGGCTATTTTAGAAATTGAAATCCCTTTTCTTCCAGAATTTTTCGACGCTCGATAATATCTTCAAATTTTTCCTCAGCTTTAAAACTGTAGAAACACTTGGGGTTTATCAATTTACTAGCACGTGCTTTAATTTTTGGCATAGTAATTTGAACAAAGTTTTGTTTTGCTTAAAAGAATAGAACATGAGAATGGTAAAGAAGTTGAAAGTTATTGATGGGGCGAGAAAGAGCAATAGTGAATTTCAAATATTCAAAGTGAAAGTAAAGCCCTAATTTATAGCAAAAGAAAAATGGAAAGAGAAAGGTAATTAATAGAATAAACTTGGAAATATTCTTTGAATTTTAAAAACAAATTTTTAAAAGAAAGCAAAGGATATATGTCACGGTAAATCAGGTTTTGTTGAATCGTCCTTGTCATAAATTTTGATATGTTGACATGAGCGTGTTAGCTCTCTAATAGTAAAAATCCAAAGCTGACAGTGTAGTGGTAAAAATCATTGCTATAACAACCAATCTGTTGGTACAACAACAACGATAAATGCCTCTGTTGTTTGAGAACCATCTTCTAACTACCATGTTGTAAATGATGTTGCAGCAATTCCTTTTGGTTTCTTTGTCCACACATTTTTTTATGTCAACTTATACTTACCGCAATTTAACATAAGGAATTAAAAAAAAAGGAAATTAGACGTACAATTAAAATAACAAAAAGACAAATTAAACAATTTTTAAAACTAAATTTAATGCTTAAAAAAAGTTAAAACAACTTCCTCCATTAGGTTGCCTTCTAATCAGCGCTTGATTTTAAGTCTTTCAGTCTGACCATCCTTGATTGCTCAAGTTGGGTCCTTTAAAAACAAATCCTCCCTTGGATTGTTCACAGCAGCTCAAATGTATTGCTTTACTCTTTGTCCATTCATTTTGAATTCTTGGCATATCTTTTCATCTTAAAGTAGCCCCGTGAGGATAAACTTTGATAAGTTTGAAAGGCCCTGACCATCTAGACTTTAATTTTTCAAGAAAGAGCTTTAGTTTTGAATGATAAAGCAAGATTTGTTGATTTGGAATGAGCTCCCTCTGCTGGATTTCCTTGTCATGACATTGCCTGGTCCTCTTCTTGTATATTCTTGAATTTTCATAGGAAAACAATCTTAACTCTTCTGTCTCACAAAGATGTAACTTCTTCTATTCTGTTGTAGCAATAATATCCATATTCAGTTGTGTTTATTACCCAATATGCTTTGTACTCTAGCTCTAACGGCAAATGGCATGTTTTCCCGTAAATAATTATGTATGGAGACATGCCAAGTGGGGTTTTATAAGTTGTTCGGTAAACCCATAAGAAGTCATTTAATCTACGAGACCAATTCTTCTATTGGGATTTACCATTTTCTCCAAAATATTTTTTATCTCCATGTTGGACACTTCTGTCTAACCATTTTTTTGTGGATGAAATGATGTAGCAACTTTATGCTTGATCTTATACTTTGCTAATGCTGCAACAAACATCATGTTGCAAAAATGTGTTCCTTTATCACTGACTATGGCTTTAAGAGTGCCAAACCTTGAGAAAATATTCTTCTAAAGAAACTTCACCATTGCCTTATCATTTTTTTTTGTTGGCAATACTTGCAGCTTCTACCCACTTGGATACACAGTCCACAACAACTAAAATATATAAGTTTCCGAAGGAGGGTGGAAATGGTCTCATAATGTCTATTCCCCATACATAAAAAAGTTCAATCTTTAAGATGTTGGTTAATGGAATTTCATGCTTTTGAGAGATGTTTCATGTTCTTTGGCACCTGCCACAACATTTAACAAACTCGTAAGCATCCTTGAAAATATAGGGCCAATAATAACCGTTTGAAGAACTTTTGCTGCTATTTTGTGTCCTCCAAAGTATCCACCATATGTTGTAGCATGACAAGATTGTAAAATATTGAAAAGTTATTGATTAAGAACACATCTTCTAATCAGATGATCTCAACACAACTTGTACAAGTAAGGGTCATCCCACTGATAGCCCACTGATAGCTTCTGATATCATGGAGAAATCTCTTCTTTTACTGGTAGTGGAAATTAGGCGGTAGTATTACATTCACCAAATAACTAACAAAATCTGCATACTATAGGAATCTAGATTGTTGTAGCATTTATGCATGCAATATCATCAGTAATTACTCATCAGGAAAAGTTTTTGTTATGTCTTGCTTAGTTAGAGTGCTTGCCTCTGCTTCCAGCCTTGAGAGATGATATATTACTTGATTCTTAGTGCCTTTACTGTCCATAATCTCTTGGTTAAACTCTTGTAGTAACAAAATCCACCTAATCAACCTTGGTTTAGCATCCGTCTTTGAAATCAAATACTTTATATTTGAGTGATTTGTATAAACAGTCTCTTTGGTGCAAGCCAAATAGACTCTGATTTTATGAAATGTAAAAACAACTATTAGCAACTCTTTTTCAGTGGTAGTGTAGTTGAGTTGTGCATTAGTTAAAGTCTTGTTGGTATAATAAATAGAGTGAAAAATCTTGTCTTTCCTTTGCCCCAGCGCTGCTCCAACAAAATGGTCGTCAGCATTACACATCAACTCAAAAGAGATACTCCAATTAGATATTACAGCAACTAATGCCATAACAAGAGCTCTCTTCAACTCAATAAATGCCTTTAAACAACGCTCATCAAAATTGAAGGGTCTGTCATGCATCAGAAAAATGCATAAATGTTTGGCTATTTTGGAAAAGTCCTTAATGATCTATCTATAGAACCCAGTGTGTCCTAAGAAACTCCTTATGCCTTTGACTGAAGTATGTGGTCGACGTTTATCAATCACCTCTATTTTTCCCTTATCCACCTCTATTCTTTTTTTAGAGACCCTATGGCCTAGGATTATCCCTTCTTGTACCATGAAATGATACTTTTCCCAATTCAATACTAAATTTGTCTCTTCACATCTTTTGAGCACATTTTCTAGATTATGCAAGAAATCATCATATGATCCCCCAAACAATGAAAAACCATCCAAGAATACTTCAAGTGTTTGCTCGACCATATCTTAAAAAATAGACATTATACACCTCTGGAAAGTTGTGGAGCATTGCACATATAAAATGTATCCTTCTGAAGGCAAAGGTTCTATAAGGACAAGTGAATATTATTTTCTGCTGATCCTCTAGTGCTATAGCAATCTGGTTGTAGCCTAAGTATCCATAAAAAAAATAATAGTACTTTTTTCTAGCAAGTATGTCTGAAATTTGTCTATATAAGGCAATGAGAGTGATTTTTCTTTATGGTTTTGTTTAACTTTAACTCAGGCGTAGCTCGCTTCTTTTTGGGTGTGAAGCGGTGTCAAACCAAAATACCCAACAAGCATTAGCTCTCCCTGAAAAGGAGGTGATCCAGCCGCACCTTCCAGTACGGCTACCTTGTTACGACTTCACTCCAGTCACTAGCCCTGCCTTCGGCACCCACCTTGCAGTTACTATTCTTGTAGAAATAATCTATTTTTTTTCATTTGCTACAACTATTACTCCACCTTTCTTTGGAATATATTGTATTGTGCTTACCCATGAGTTGTCTAGTATTAGGTAAATGATTCCAGCATCGAGTCACTTAATGATCTCTTTCTTCACAACTTCCTTTATAATAGAATTTAATCTTTTCTCTTACTCTACAGAGTTGCTGTAACAATCCTCCAACAAGATCTTGTGCATATATACAAAAGGGCTAAGTCTTTTGATATCTACCATGGTTCAAATAATGTTGTTCTTGTATTTTTCCAATACATCCACCAAACTCTTCTTTTGTTCTGTATTTAAAGAAGATGAAATGATTGCAGAAAGTGTATCATTGTCACCAAGATAAACATACTTTAAATGTGAAGGTAAAATTTTTAATTCTCAAATAAGAGGCCACTCAATAGAGGGAACAGACAGTTTTACTTCCCTATTTAAGATATTTATAGATTCAAAGTGCTTGTCAATTCTCATGAGTTGCTTCTCTCCTAACCATTCTATGTCAGCTATTTGAAGATCTTCATCTTCTAGTTCTTCAAGTGTTATAACTTTGATTTCTTCATTGTTGCAGTAACTATTTAACCTCTCTGCTACAATAATATCTACAACACTGATAAAATTACAGTCTTCAACATCATAATGACTCTTCATGGCATCTAACACGTTAAATGTAACTTGCTAATCATTAGCCCGCATAGTCAGCTCTCTTTTTTTGCACATCAATTAAAGTCTTTCTTGTGGCTAAGAAAGGTCTACCTAAATGATTGACACTTCTTTATCAACTTCAAAGCCAATACTATGAAATTTATGGAAAAATAAACTTATCCACCTCTACCAATACATCTTTAATCTTGCTTTATGGATATGCATAAGATCTGTCAACAAGTTGTAAAGTTATTATTATTAACTTCTCCAACTCCCAATTGCTTGAACCCTAATAAAGGCATGAGATTGATGTTAGCTCTCAAATCACAAAGTGTCTTACCATTATATTTAGTTCATATAGAGCATAAAATTGTAAAACTTTCTAGATTCTTTAGCTTCTGAGGGATTTTATTTTGAAGTATATGACTGCATTCTTTTGTAAGAGCAATTGTTTTAAACTCTCCAAGCTTTCTTTTTCTTGCCAACATGTCCTTCAAGAACTTTACATTATTCAGCATTTATTCTAGGGCTTTCACAAAAGAAATGTTGATATGTAACTGCATCAAGATTTCGAAGAATTTGCTAAATTGTTTGTCTTACTTTTGTTTCTGAAATCTTTGTGGAAATGGTGGTGGGTGCGTAAACTATTGTGTTATAGCAGACTGTATAGACTACTTCTTTTTTGCCATGTTGTGAACTGATGTGGTTATTGCCGCATCATCTTTACTAACAGGCATTGGATCATCATTTTCTGTAGATCATGTAGCTTGGTTGTTCACATCAGTGGGTTGGAAAGTGGGATGTTATGGTTCCTCTTCCACTTAAGTTTTTTCTTGGGTTGAAAAAAGTTCAACTCTTATTTTTAGTGCACATACTGGAATATTAACATCATTTCCAAACCTTAAATTAATCACTTTACAATGTTTTTTTCCTTCCTCTTTGGGATTCTTTATATTGCTAGGTAAACTGCCTTGAGGTCTGTTGTTTAGTGCTATAGCAAGTTATTCAATATGATTTATTAGGTTTCTTAAAGACACGGGTTGACATTAAACAACTACTTCATTCTTCACAATATATACCTTAGTCAAAGCTATAAGAGAACTTAGTTGATCATTGCTGGTGTTTTTTTGCCTTTGATTTTGCTGGTGAAATCCAAATGGTTAAGCAGGCTTGTTCTGTCCACTGGATACTACAACATGTTGATTATGATTGCTCTATGAAAAATTTTAATGTTGTCTCCATCCAGGGTTATAAATGTTTAAGGAAGGATTGTTCTAGTTTTGTCTGTTAAAGTTGCCCATATAAGTGACCAAGGTTGGATTTTAAGGACAATTATCAAATAGATGCCCTTCTCCACAATAAACACAAGATACATCAGCAATTTAGCTAACATTTGCTAGAGCAGTAGTCATAGCCTTTACCATATTTGTTAATGAGGTTACTTGGGCTGATAATGCTGTAAAGACATATATATTCTAGACTTCTGTTGTTATTAGCTATCCTTTTACAAAATTTCATAGGCCTCATTATAGGACTTGGATAACAAGGCCCCATTTACTGAAGCATCCAATATCAATCTAGTGCTTGGGTTGAGACCAATGTAAAATGTTTCCAACTGTATATAGTAAGGAATACCATGATGAGGACATCTCCTAAGTAACTCTTTAAATATTTCTCATGCATCATACAAGCTTTCATTTTTGAGTTGATAGAAAGATGTGATTTTATTCCTCAATTTTGTATTCTTGGTTGGTGTAAAGTGCTTCATTAAAAATTTGTAAACCAAATCATTCCATATATAATGAAGTCAGGTGGCAAAGAGTTCAACCATGTTTTTACTTGATCCCTTAGAGAAAATAGGAAAAGTTTGAGTCTCAATGCTTCCTATAATGCTCTAGCAATCTTGAAAGTATCACTTACTTCCAAAAACAACTTAAGGTGAAGTTAATGATCTTCTTATGGTAGACTATTAAATTACCTTACCCTTACTGTTTGAAACATCATTGGTTTGAGTTCAAACTTAGCAGCTTGCACTTCAAGTCTAACTATTCCAGACTTTATGGCTTGAGGAGTTAGCACAACATAATCTCTTATGACTCTGTCTCTATCATTTGCCATGTAGATAATATTGTTGTTCCCTAGTTGCCCATGAATAATAGACCTATTATGACCTTCTTTACCTCCTTGTGCATTAACTGATTCTATTTCTCCTTGAGGGTTGAAATTCCCTATATCTTGCAAATCATCCATGTCTACAGCAGCTTTTAAATTTCTCTATTTTTTTCTCAATCTCCTTGCAGTTCTTTCAATTTCTAGATCAAACTAGAATTCAGCAAGTTTATATTTGCTCATGCAAGGGTTGCTAGAGCACTTCTGTCAACAAAGTAAACAAATTAAAAGAAAAATAAAAATTGTCACCAACTAAAACTGATTTCATAAATCACAATAAACAACCAATCCCCGGTAACGACTACAACATCTTCTATGTTTAAGACTTGTTTTATTTCCTCTGCAGCCAAGTTTTTTTGTCATCTCTGCAAGTCTGCTGCTGCAGCTTTCCATCCATAAAGCTTAAGCTTTTTCGTCCTCCACAATCACACATAATTAGAGCACAAAGTAATCTAAAATACAACCAATTTATCAAAATAAAATTTAAATACAGGCTCATACAAAATGTAACTAAGAATGCAATAAAAATGTATCATTTACTCTCTAAATACTATTGGTTTAAGTTTAAAAATGTGATGATAACTCTTATTTTATAGAGTTATCAGGCACAAAAGATACAGTGATACGAAATCATTAAAACTTTCATAGCTGCTATTATGTCCATTTCAAAGGAGCCTGCCTAACTTACTTTCTCTCAAAAAGACTTTGAAAGAATTGTCATGCCTCATATAGACCACTTGGTGGTAAATCTGAAAATCACCAATTTTGTGGTTAAAATTATTCTTATTAATGAGGGAAGTAGCGGCAAAGATTCCTTATTGGGATGATTTAAAAAAATGAGACTATTTACAAAAATGATATTACCCTTTTATAGCCTTTGAGGGAATAAGGCTAACGGCAAAAAGAATAATCAACCTCCCAATAAAAGCTAGAGACAAGACCATTTCAGTTGATTTTATGGTCATTAATGCCCAATAGGCCTACCTTGCAATATTAAAGAGACGTTGGCTTTACTATATAGAGTCGGTTTCCTCAACACTGTACTAAGTGTCTGTGGTGTTTCTCAAATAGGGAGGGGGACATTTGATATAGAAGAAGATCAAATGATGGCAATTGTCACCATCAAACCTTGCAAAGGAACATTTAGATCAGAACTCGTTCTGGAGAACAAGAAAAAGCTAACAATAGAGGAAATGAGATAGTTCTCATCTTTAGAACATACCGCAATTGGTGGAGGATGGGGCTAAATAACAACTGTAAGATCCAATGCCAAATTGAATGTCTCGATGCTTGCACTACAAGGAGCTTGTCATTGAAGAACTAGAAACAATATCCCTTGATCCTTTAGCCTCAGAAAAAAGGGTGCAAATTGGCTTAAGTGGAAAAGACATATGATTTTCCTACTCAAGAGGAAGTACGATGCTTTTGCATGGTCACACAAACATGCTATGAATATATCCAGAAGTTGCACACCACCAATTAACAACTGACCCAATGGTAAAACTAGTGCAACAAAAATATGGGAGATTTGCTCAGAAATGGAATGGAACGCCTCTTCAAGGTTTGATTCATTTGGGATGTTCAATACCCTGAATTGAACTCTATTTTTGTTGTGGTGTGAAAAAAAAATGGCGAGTATGCATAGATTACACAAACCATAACAAAGCCTGTCTGAAGGATCCTTTCCCTTACCAAAAATTGATCAATTAGTGGATGCTACCACTAGCTACTAAAGGCTTTCCCTTTTGGATGCATACAGCGGAAACAACAAATCCCAATGCATCCAAAGGATGTGGAAAAAATAAGCTTTATCACTCCAAGAGCTCTATTTTGCTACAAACTCATGCCTTTTCAGGTTGAAAAACGCTAGTTCCAGCTATCAAAGGCTTGTGACCAAAATCTTCAATGGATTGTTGAGGAATATTGTGGAAGCTTACATTGATGATATGGTAGTCAAAAGTCCGAAGTCGAAATCTATGCCATTGTATATATCAACATTATTCCAAGCTTGCCGTTTGATATATCAATGATGAATGCTTACATTATTCAGAAAATCCTTGATACATTCAAATGCAACACCATTTTATCAAAATGATAATTCCCTATAAGCTTAAAGGAATAATTCCCAACAATGATAATTACCTATATGGTTAAGGAAATAATTCGCCAGCAAGAATAATTACCTATAAGCTTTAGAGAATAATTCCCTAATAAGAATAATTCCCCAACAAAAATTATTCCCCATAAGCATAGGGAAATAATTCCCCAACAAGAATAATTCCCAATAAGCATAAGGAAACAATTCCATAGCAAGAATAATTCGCAAGCAAAAATTACTCCCTATAAGCATAGGGAGATAAGTCCCTAGCAAAAGCTATTCCCTGTACATATAGGGAAATAATTCCTCGGCATGAATAATATGCTATAAGCTTCAGGAAATAATTCCCTAGGGAGATTAATTCCCCAGCAAAAATTATCCCATAATCATAAGGAAATAATTCCCCTACAGGAATAATTCCTTATATTCTTAGGGGAATAATTCCCCAATAATAATGATCCCTTCTCAGCTTAAAGGAATAATTCCCTAGTCGTGATAAGCTTAGGAAATAATTCTGTAAAGCAATAAAGCAAAGATTCAAAACGGTAAAGAGGAATTGTTCCGAATGCAAAGCCTCTCCGAAATTGAACAAAGGAAAATGCTACAGCAACGAAAAAAACTCCATATGCAAACATAAAAGGTAAACGAAGAATAATTTAGTTCCACAATGAATGAGACGAAGCATTGTAATCATGCCTCGATTCTTACCTCCACAATAAAATGTAGGATAAAAGGTACTATAGTCGGAAATGGTTACCTTTAAGCATTAAGATAAAGTTATTTTTTAGTAGTTTGGTCTTTGTACCATTAGTATATTGAGGAAAATTTACTTTGAGAAAAAGATTACCATAAGGAGTAGAGTGAAAACTCCTAACCCTATATATATATATATATATGAATATGTTGAAAAGAAAAATAGAAAATGCACATAAATGCATGTATAAAAAAAAAAGAGATTAAGATAATGAGATTAGTTTGACGTACTCTTTTTCTTTATTCAAAGAAAAGCTGAGGATTTTGGGAATTAAAAATATTGAAAGAGAGATGGGGTTTATTCTTATATTAAAGTTAGAATTTTGACAATTTAAAATTCTCTTTGAGCTATATAATTTGTACAATCTTTGAGGCTTGTTTTATATTTTATTTAAAGAGTCTTTCATTCTTTTTGTTGATAGTGAAACTAAAAACAGAAAATGCAGACCAGGATGACTAGTCATTTCTTGCGTTGTTCAAGTAATTGAGTTCAACAAATTAGTGCCAGCCCCAATCTTCGATTGAGTTCCTAAACCATGTACTGGCTGCAGGAACAACAATAGAAACCTGAAGTTATCTGTATTTAGCTACTACGCTTATTGATGAACTTGAATACCTATTAAAGTTTGGATTAATAATAACAAGGGTAAAGTTTTATGATTATGCTTTGGCTGCACTTGATCCTGGATTTGCAGCGTGAAACGAAGGTATTTTTAAAACCACGAGTTACAGTTGAGAAGTCAGCCAAATACCAGGTGCATAGAAGTTGTTCCTTTCTTAGCAAAGACTTCAGCTCCAAAAACACACGTATGTCCTTCAAGATATCCATTCGAAGCATCGTTAAATTCTGAATTGATCAAAACCTAATTCAAGCTTCTTTCATTTCCCATGGCGTCTGTTACATGAAGATGACCCCAAATCATTGATTAGCTGATATTCCATGTGATTGGATTTGTTAATTAAATTCACTCTATTAATTCGAACTCAAACTACAACCAGGATCCCAATTTTCTTGTAGAATCAAGTCATTTGAGCAATTTGCTTTAAAAAAAAAGGTCAAGTAACATCTAAATATAAAGAATCCTAGGAAAAAAAAAAGAAAAAAAAACAGTTGTCTTACAAGCGGTTTTATAATTTTGCTGACTTTGATGATCTGAATTTGTTTTACTCTCCTCAATGGCGGGGCCTCACATTGATTGGTTTAATTGTCTTCAGCTGCTTCACTCAATGGATAGGTAACAAAGTGGCTGATACTCTATTGTAATGATATATAAAATAGAACCTTCGTAAATTAATAGTATTTAAAACCATGAAAAATATATTAATTTAATGAATATTAATATATTGATAAATTAATAAATTATCAATTTACTTTTATTTAAAATATTATCACGTTCACAATAAGAGTTTTTATGAAGTATATAGGTAACCTATTAAAGAATTTAGTGATTCTGTCATGTTGTGTGATATGATTTTAATTTGATCTTAATTGAGTAAATTAGTCATTCAATAATCTTTTCGCTAAATGAATTACGATTATATGGTAACTCATCAAAAGAGACTTTTTGAAAGCAATGATCACTGTCTTATTTCTCTTAATACATCACATCTTAAAGGTGTTAAAAAACAATGATGATTGATAAAATACATAAAACATTATGTCAGTACAATAAAGAAAATCATAAACATATCAATGTATTTAGCTGTAAATTAATTAATTATTCAATTATGTATTACCTGAGTGTTGTACAAAAATAAGATTTTTTTTTGAAAGTGTATTTCTAATAAATTTATCAAATTATTAATTTATCATATAGGCTCCAAGTTGATACCGATAAAAATTATTATTTAATTAAGGTTATCAATTTATTGAATATTGATTTAACAAAGTTCTACTATACTTGGTTTTCATTCTTTTAGTACGTGGAATTATTAGTTCTCTTGCATACCAATTTTCTTTGTACCAATTACTTCGTTTAAAAAAATTAAAATAAAATAAAATCTTAGAAGAGAGAAGAATTACGGCTTAGGGATATAATGAAGCTTACCTCTTAAGAAATGCATAGCACTCAAATCACACTAAAAATTTAGTTGGACAGCAGAAAAAGTAAACTACATAACCATATTTTGGCAAACCACGAGAAATAAATTTCCTAGACTAGCCGGGCATACAGCATCGCACGATAAAAGAACCAATTAATTAATTGTTATAATGGCTTGAAAATTCCAAGTACAGTGACCTCAGCTTCCACCACGCAAACGTCATCCACTAGAAACCCAGTCCCTGGTTCATTTAACTTACTCAATGAAACGAACCTTGGCCAGCCACAGCCATCGCTTGGTCTACGGAACCAGTATTTAGCTGCTAGAGTAAAACGAGCATTCTCGTAATATTATTTGGATTTGCCTTCAATTAATTAAGCTGACTTACTAATTACATGTAAAGACAGACATTTTACCTTGAAAAGAGTGATGTTTTGCCCCCACTTGATCCAAGATTCGCAATGTGAACTCTGCATATAATTTCACACTCAACTGTGGAATCTCCCAAAGCCAAGAACAGAGAAAGATGATCGCCAGCACCAACGCCGGTTCCCATGGGGTGGAGCTCTATCTGCCTGAAAAGAATGATATGGAATTCAATTGTACATTCACCGAAAACCTTGCCTCAAGATTCAAGAACGTATTTACATCTATAATTTGATTTAAATTAAAAAAAATTGAACCTTTGATACCATTTGTGATTTCCAGCACAGAGCACTTGTGATTCCTGACGTCCTTTGTCCAACTTTGAAAAGTTTTCAACCTTCCAAACATACTTAGAACTATATGCATATTTTTCCATGGATAGGCACTCTCCTTTGACTATGTTTCTTTCTTTAGCAAAGACTTCAGCCCCAAAACCACAGGTATCCTCGACAAGGTATCCTTTTGAAGCATCGTTGAAAGCTATAAGCGGGATGAACTGATCAAAACCCCATTCAAGCTTCAATCCATTAAACCTTCTTTCCTTTCCACTGGCATCTATCACATTACAAGCGACCACCAATTATACAATTCTGTATCTAAAAGACTAAAACAAATTTTTGATGCAATATTTTCTGTAAAACTTTATATGTACCAGCTAGACTGTATTTAATTTGTAAAATACAGACGATCACACTAGATAAAATTTACAAAGATATGATATCTTCAAAATCGTCAAACGTAGATCATTGGAAAATATGATCAAGGTTAACATTTCAAAATTAGAATATAATATAACCTTGAACTACCAGGTAGTTGTCTTGGTTCTGATCAAGTAAAAACAAACGAAAAACTGCATAGACTTCCCAACCGAAAGTAAGTGAACTTGTGTCTGCCATTGCTAAGTAGAGTGAAATGTGGTCTTCCACATTCTTGCTCTCATTTCCATTTGGATATAAAACAAGTTTCCTGCAATAATTAATTAATCAACATAAATACACTAATATATGATACTACCAAGCAAAGACTGGCATTCAAAAGTTAGGTTCAAATCCTGATCACATTAGGGTTGGGGAGTTGTTGTATTTTTTTTTTAGGCTAGAGAGTAGAGCAGCTTGCGGTAATGCTTGGTCTTTAGGCTAGAGAGTAGAGCGATGTTAACGGCGCAATCTTGGACTTTTGGTGTTGGACGCGACGGCCGGAAAGGGGAAGCTCCGTTGACCGTTGGGACTTGGAGGTGGCGATGTCTAGCGTTTTGAGAGTGGTGGGTTTCGGTCTGGGTTTTAGTTTTCTGATGCCTTTTTTTATTATTTGATTAAATTAAATATTTTTTAATTGTGTGAATTCAAAATATATTTTACTTTTAAAATAAAAAATATTTGGGTTCGGATTCCTGAACCCAAATGCAAAATACATTTGGGACTTGGACTTACTTTTGAAACAGATCCGTTTTCAGTTTCAAAAAAGTTTGGGCTCATATCTGACCCGAATTAATCTTAGAAGAGAAGAATTACAGATTAGGGGATATAATGAATTTCTCCTTACAGAGATGCAGAGAAATAGAACACCAAAATAACACTAAAAAGTTAGCTTGATAGCATAAACAAAAAGCAATGTAAGAGTTATTTTGGAAAACCACAAGAGAAATAAATTTCCTGATAGGTAAAATAAATTTCCTAGATTAGCCAGGCAGTCAGCATCACACAATAAAAGAACCCATTTGGAGGACAATTAATTACTTGTTATAATGGCTTGGAAATTCCAAGCACAGTGACCTCAGCTTCCACCACGCAAACGCCATTCACTAGAAATCCAGTCTCTTGCTCATCTAACTCACTCAATGAAACGAATCTTGGCCGGCCCCAGTGATCGTTTGGTGTATGGAACCAGTCTTTATTCTCTGCTAAGAGTAAAAGGAACATTCTCGTTATATTAATTGGATTTGCCTCAAATACTAATTGCATGTAAACACAGACATTTTGCCTCGAAAAGATTTATGTTTTGCCCCTACTTGATCTATGATTCGCAATGTATGCTCTGCATATATATTCTTTAATCACCTCGACTGTGGAATCTCCCAAAGCCAAGTACAGAGAAAGATGATCGCCATCACCACAGCCGTTTCCAATCTGGAGGAATGTGCTTCACAAACAAACATTACCAGAAGCAACTGTGCAGTTACTGGTTCAGAAACACAAAACCTGCAGTCACTGAAAAAGGAGAGAACAATTATTATCTTTTAATTTTAAAATAAGAAATATTTTGAATTCGGATTCTTGAACCCAAACGTAAAATATATTTGAGACTGGACTTATCACTGAAAAAGATCGGCCCTCAACATTAAAACTTTTTGGGTTCATATCCGACCCGAATTAATCTAAGCCATCCCTACTCATCGCACTGACAAATGAATAGAGCATCAATTTGATAATCATTAAAAGTTACGAACACAAATTGACTGACAAAAAGGCAACCGCTTGGGCGACGTGAAAATACAAGAAAGCATACTAAAACCATGTGACGTGGGACCCGAAAACTTATCACCACAATCCAAAACAAAGTCTCAAAAATTTTTAATGGAAACAGAGCATACTAACGATGATCGTATTATAAGTACTGAGACAAATAAATAGAAACAACGAAGGATCTGTTTGGAAGAGGTTTCTTGGAAGAGAATGTTTTTCAGAATTATAGAAATTTCCAGATTCAGTTACGAGAAGTTAGTCCTCTCTCATTCCGTTATGAGGAATCTTATTCAGCTTTAATCACGTGCCACCGTGCGCACTTAATGCATCTCATTACGTTGGAATTCAATTTGAGACTAATTTGGTTGTGATTCCTCATAATTATACTCTTTCCCTGTCACAATCTTTAGGTTAAGTTTATGGAATCATCTCTAGTTTCCTCATGGTTAGACTAATCATTTTTCTGGATCTGTCACTGCATGAGACTAAGGCACATTAGCTAGTTATGTTTAAAAGTTAATTTGCATGCATTTTGATACCGTACATGTTGATGCGCCGGTGCTATTCTCTGCACTTAAAAATCATCTTACAAAACATCCGAAGCTCCAGCTCCATGTTTACTAAATCCAACTTTTCCGATTTCTTCAAATTCAGGCTCTGTTGTTCGTGATTTCGAATTTAACTTCTCAGTTTCAACTCAGAAGTATAATGCTAAGGGAAAGTCAATTAAATAACCGAAACTTGATCGTCAATCATTTTTCAGTAATTCATTCAAGTTAAGATTATAAATAATTCATTGGAAGTTGCATCCTTAGCAGCCACCGCCGCTTCGTCGAAAAATCCAGGCTGAAACAGTTTTTCAGGATTGCCAGTAGACGCTCACTTGGAAATGTGCTTAATTCTACTTGAGGAAACTCGCAAATGCTTTTATTCACTTGTCAAGAACAAAGTGATGAATTACAGTAAAAATATCAGAGAATTAAAGGAGTTATCTCCCTCTTCTGCCAGTAATCACGTATAGAATGAACAAGAGATCATGAAAGACCTTCTATTGATCAGTCTTCTTAAAGGCTGATGCTATCCAACCCTGGTACATTTATAAAGATCGATCAAGATTCTAATGAATTTGGAGGCAGTGTATTGAAATCTGAGGATCAGAAGAAGTATTGAAGACGGAAAGCAAAGTAATAAGTGAGCTTGTGATAATCAAGGCAAGCGGTCTTGTAGTTGTTTGACAATATATACCCTGGAGGGAGGTTATGTTCTTTTCTGGTATCATTGCTACTTATATAGTTCGATTTGATTAATTCTTCTAGTTCCTACAGTAACACTTTGCCAATGTTTGAATCTCAAATTCTCAATGCCTGCCAAATTTTCATCAAACAAAGAGATCTATGTCATTGTTAATATAAAAGGTCAAATTGGTTGGTGCTAATGGCAAAGGCTTAAGACAAATTAATTTGAAGCATTTGATTAAGCTACCAACTTAAAAGTGTAAAAAGAAGAAATTAATAATTAACATGGTAACATAAAAATTAATCAGACATTGGAATTCAAACGAGTTTATTTCTCTCTCTCTCTCTTTTTTTTTTTTTTTGAAGCATTGCTCATTTGAAAGCTAGAATAAATACCACCCAATGGCAATAGCCGAAAGAAAATAATGCTACACGTTAAAATTCTATCTTAAACGATGTGATGTTCATTCATTGTAATTAATTTACTTGAATATTATAAATAGTTACCAACTATTTAATTAAAGATATATCACATGCCATGTCATTTCGGATGAAATTTGGGATAAAAGATTTAGAATGCTTATCATTACTCTCAAAAGAATGAAAACGATTCCTTGGCAACATGGTGGAACATAATATAATTATTTTTTTAATTAAATTTCTTGCAAATAGAGTACCGGCTATATATATCATCCAAAGGTGAGAGCCGAAAGATTGTTAGTTTGCCGCATTGAAATCACTTTATTCTAATTATCTCATTACCCTCGACATCATATATAATTTCAGTTAAATTGGTTTGTATTTTTAGAAATTATAGTCTTTCAGTTAAATTAGCTTGCCGTTTTGGAGTCATTTTTATAATTCCAGTGCCGTTAGGATTTAATTTTGTCTCCTTAATTATATGTTTAAGAATATAATTAAGTTAGCTTCTGAGTACTAATATATAAAGAGCTGTATATTTACAGACCAATGTTATAATATAATTCAACGAGAAAGAAAATAATAGTAATTAAAAGAAATAATTCAACTATTCTTTGGAGGAAATTATTGCCATGGACAGTGTCTCTGTTTACGAAGATGGTATGTTCTCTCTTTGTCTCCTTCTCTTGGCTAATATTCATAAAATTTTATTTCAGCTTATTTTCTTTTTTTAATCAATCGATGATGATTAAAATTTACTTGAATGTATAGCCTCTCCGCAATTGCTTCTTCCGCAAGTAATAAAAATTCCAAAAAAAATGTATAGATTTTCCAATAAAAAATAAGTGAACTTATGTCTGTAAATTGCTAAGGTCATATTTGATATTGAGGTGTTGTAACTTCTAAACTATAGTTGTTACGAAAATCATGTAATCATAATAAAAAAATTAATAATATGTAGTAAATATAATTTTTAATTAATAAAGATATAGCAGATTTTTCAACATATAAATGTAAAACTAAATCAATTTAGCTTTTAAGATACAACATATGGTATTTATTAAACATTTAGTATTGTATCTTTTAAGTTACAGTTATTCAATATTAATTCAAACAAATCCTAAGAGCATCACCAAAAAACTTTTTAAATAAGATTTTATTACTTATTTGAAGAGTCATGTTAATATTTAAGACTTCAAAAGACAATCCAATTACAATTTTTCAAATAAGAGATGATTCTCTCTCTTCAAATTTGGAGAGTTGATTTCTCTCTCTTCAATTTGTATTTTATTATTTTTCATTAGAGAAAGAGAGAGAGAAGTGTTTTAATTGGTATTGACTTTTCTCTTAAAAAAAATAATTATTTAATTAAAATAATATTAATTTATTTATATTTAAAGAATCTTTTGGAGAATAATATATTTTTTTACTTTTTTATTTGTCACATAAGTAAGTAAATAAATATTTAAAAAATGTAAAATTAATAGAGACTTTTGAAGATACTCTAAGTAGAGTGAAATGTGGTCTATCACCTTCTTGCTCTTATTGCCATTTGGGTACAAAACAAGTTTCCTGCAATAATCAATCAACATTAAGTAATAATACACTAACATTATAATTCAATTTAATTGCGTTAATATATGTATAAATACCACTTGTAGCCTCAACTGCTTTTTCCGCAAGTAACGAAAATGATTTTAAAAATATTGATCTCTAAGAAGGTGAGAAAAGGTTGAACCTACATGGCATCTTTGTTAACAAAGACACTTTCCATTTCAAAAGTTATCCAAAGAGTTATCGATTTTTTCTTTTTTAAAAAACTTGGACAGGACGAAGTCGTTTTAAGTAAAAGAAAAATAAAATTACCGGGAAGTAACTTAGTTGAGTACGAGCATTTCTCCTCCCAATTATTTTCTTTCAAGAATTTTTGTTTTTTTAATTTTTATGGTGAAGTAACTTTTTTGGGTAAAATTTTCAGAGCTGGGTAAAGGCTTTATATTTTTACTTTTCCATCTCGACAATAACAAAAAAATTAAAAAAAAATGATTGAATTATAAAAGGACAAAACAAAGAAAAAGTAAAGAAAGATCCTTCCCGAGGCTATTTGACTTCTTTGACCATTTATTTTTTTATCCACTAGGCACTAAAGTTCAATAAAATACGAGGGCATAGCTGTCTCAGTTCTTTTTTTTTTTTTTAACGAGTTGATTAAAAAATTCATAAAAATAAATACATTAATGACGTCATAAAATTGTGTAAAAAATTAATATATTAAAAAAATGTGATGCCCAGAATTTCCGAATTTGCCCTAAAACAAAAAATGGAATGCTCTGCTCACATTAAGAAACACAGAGCACAACAGAACCGCAGCGACTAAAATATCTCTCTCCATTTCTCTCTCACTAACCATGCAAAGGCAATCGCTAGGCTCGCCGGTCTCCAAGCTTCACATCTATGGCGCCGGCGGCGGCGGAGGATCATCAAAAGAAGACGTTCGTTTAACCGAACTAAATCCTTCTTCTTCTTCTTCTTCTACTTCACCGACGGTCTACGACGACGACGACGAGAGCAAAACAACAAAGCCTCGCCGATTCTCACTGTCGCCGCCACCGCTGGTGCTGTCGTCGTCATTGTCAACTCATTCGAGACCTGAGAAGCTCATCCACCTCATTCCTCTCCTCACTCTCTTCTGCTTCCTCGTCCTCTATTTCTCCTCTCACTCTCCCTCTCCTTCGGGTCGGTGTACATACAGCTTAGTTAGTTTCTTTATTTTTTATTTTTTTTGTTTTCTTGATCATCACCGTTGCGTCTTTGTTTCAGATTTGGCTCAGTTTCATGCATTCCAGCGGCCATCAAACCGGCGAG